>JARKHS020001978.1:0-171003 GCA_030143305.2 Amblyomma americanum | reverse complement strand
ATAAACAGGAAGCCTAACAACAGTCATGTAAAAACTCGAATTCTTTTGTCATCAAGCGAAGTGATGAGGCAATTAAGGAATTGCCCCCATGAATTTTATTAGGATTGTAAAAATTACAGGCTTGCACTTAAGGCTGCTTATGAGCGCAAAGGCGAAAGCCTTTTCCTGCCCTTTCTTCCTCCCTCGATTTGTCATTTTCTTTTATTTTCTGTAAAGTTTCGTTGTCTTTTTTGTTTCTTTTTGGTTTTGTTTTATTTTCATGTTTAGTCTTTTTTATTTTGTTGTTCTTGTTCTTTTATTGTGATTTTATTTTTAATTTTTATTTCTATTTTCATATTGATTTACTTATTACTCTTCCTGGTTTCTTTTTTTAATTTCTGGTTTTCTACTCGATTACATAAAAGTTGCTTAAGAACCACTTTTTAATGAGCTTTTACACTTTTGTGTTATTTACCGCATAACTTATGATTGGCAGTTCCTGCGGAAAACTTGCACCTACAACTTCCGTCCACTCCACTGAAGAGCCAAGAAAGGCCTACGCCTTAAAAGTCCACTTTCTTCGTTACCTATGCTTCTGTAGAGGATACAGACGTAGCTGAGCAATGCATGGAATGTTACGGCAAGTTCCCTGAATCTGTAAAAACAACGGAAGCATACAGTTCTCGCAGCCTATGGTTCATATTCCTCCCTTTTTGACCGATATAAACCGCATCGAATGTGAAATCGATCTTGTTTATCGCGTGGAGTGGCACATTATGTGAAAAGCTTCTTACGCTGCGTTGTGCACGCTCTATTTCATGGACTGCCTCCTAATATACGCGAGCACAAGCAGCAAAGCCTGCATGAAGCTCCAAAAACGTTATCCTCCAGATGCGTGGAGATCATTTTTAGTGGCAAAGCAATACTTCGCTAGGCCTAATCGGCGCATGCAAAACCGACGTGCAGAAATAAAACAAATATTTCGGTGACTGGGATTTGAAACCGCGGCGGCGCAAAACAGATTAGCTTCTCTGCTTACTTCGCGGGAGCACTACGCTGTCGCCGCATCCGATCACACTTCGTGTTAAACTGCTGTGCACTGCACGTCGTTGTATTCGTCAACTTCCATTTGCGGGGCGAACGGGTCAGATAGCCTAACCTCGATCAGAGCTTAACCGGTTCTAATATCGTCGCCAGACGTGCCGACGACCCAGCAAAGCAAAACCATGAGCCAATCAGGATGAGCACATAATTTCGCACAGCATACTTTAAGAGTCTATATCTTGTTATTTATATTCTTGTTGCAAGCGCCAAGAATAGCGGCCACTCAGTCAAGCTATTGACCGAACAAAACTAACCGGCGCACAGGAGCCAGGCAAGACAAACATAACTTCCTTTGTCATACCTCTCTTGAAGGCTGATATAGTTGTGCGTCATGCATGTTCTTAAGCAATGATTCGCCAGCACTCAGTCAAGAAATTCCTACGGGAACCTGCGGCTTCCAAGCACTCGCAGAACACGTCAAAGCTGCTTAGGATTTCGTAATGGCCCCTTTTTGTTTGGGCCCCTTAATGGAGTCCGTAACAGACACTATTCTCAGAACTTTTCAGAGCGGAGAACGACGACCAGCAATGCTTTCGTGGTTGTAGATACAAAGCTCCATCTGTAATCCCCTCTTTACTTCCAGGCAGTCTCTAATCGTGATCACCTCGTTATCCTCTTATCTTCCCCCAAGGCAGAATAGCAGTCGATATAATGATCCCTTATATAATGATCAGCTTTTTCGTCATGCATGGTCTTAAGCTACGATTCGCCAGCGCAAAGTCAAAAATTCCCTAAGGCAACCTGCGGCTTCCAAGCATTCGCATAGCACGTCAAAGCTGCTTTAGATTTCGTAATGGCGCCTTTTTATTTGGGCCTTTACTGCAGGGACAAAAATATGTCGTCGGTCATAAAATTCTCCGATTGGCTGTATGGACGTGACCTCACCAGACCAAACCATTACCATTGGCTTGAGGGAAGTGGCGTCATCAGATCGGTGCTTTCCGATCTGCCGCAGGGAAGGTACCACAGCACACGGGAGAATTCTTATTGGTTGGGGCGAAAAACGTCGCCAGGCAGGAATGACATCAGTTTTGGAAGAAGAAGAATAGCAGTCCGTATAAAGATCCCTCAGGCTAAACTTTCGGCTTTTAATTCACTTTGTTTTTCTCGCTCGACCACAACCACAAAATAAAAAAAAACGCTGCCAACAATTTTTTTTAAACACGTGAGAAAAGAATGAATAGCAAAATGACTCCAGACAAATATTGTTTATAAAAGCACAACGTGCTTGTATTGCACCAAGCAATGCAGTTACGACCTCAATACACCCTCGTCCAGGAAAATGTGATCGTGTGCTCGTACGCTTTCTAATAATATCGCGCCATCGTGCTTCTAATCCATCTCCGCTAATAATTTCTACGAAGTTTTTTAAAAACACATCCTTTTGAGCGCCACCATAAAATGGCAATGAAAGCTGCCCCGAAATGAGCACTAGGCTGGCTCTTGCTTTCGTATGGCTATTGGATTTGCAGAATCTTACCACTATGCTTTGTGCTTCCTCTCTATTGGGTATATTTTTTAATGCTTAAGCTTTAGAAGCAGCAGGGACAAAAATAGGTGGTCGGTCATAAAATTCTCCGATTGCATGTGGGGACGAGACCTCACGAGACCAAATCATTAGCATTGGCTTGAGGAAAGTGGCGTCACCAAATCGGTACTTTCCCACCTGCCGCAGGGAAGTTACCACAGCACAAGAGAGAATTCTTATTGGCTGGACCGAAGTAAAGTCGCCGGGCAGGAATGACGTAAGTTTTGGTAAAGGCAGTAAAAGCTACTTATCTATCTCATCGCCAACACATTTGGAAGTATGTTCCTGTTAATTTTTTTATTACCTGTAACACATATTCACTTATCATGTGTTCTGTTTCGCTCTGCTTAATTTGATTCGTTCAGGGTCTTGGCTTGCTCTATTTTCGATGTCGCAATTGGTATGGCGGATTCGTTCTCCATTTTTTTTAATATTTAGCGCACTGCTTCCGTTTACCGCATGCGATGTGCGCCTGATTTTCCTTTGATTTTCGTGTGGAACTGCCAACGTGTAAAATCTCTTTTCTCCTTTGTTTTCTCTTTCTGCATCCGTTATCTCCTCTTTATTATCTGGATATGCATGCGTCGTCCTCATTGGATTCACAGTTTCTGTCCTGTATTTTTAGAATATTGGTATGTGTAGAGATTTTCATGCCAAATCATAAAAGCAAGATGTTCTCGGTGCTGTAGCCAGCTTTTTGCTACATGCGCTGGTAAGCCTGCCAACTCCAGCTGAAAGCTTTTGTTTTTGCCTAGGGAGGATTGTTGGTCGGTTTTCTCCTCTAGAGATTCACGAGTTGCTGTTTTTTAACTCTCAGAGCAGAGAAGCTGAATGGCCGAAAAGTACGTGTCGCTTGTAAATTGTTAAGGCCGTGCCACTCTGCGGAAGTAGAAAAGTGACATCAACAAAACTTTTGCAACTAAGCCAGCAACAAACTGAACTAGCCTGTTTCCTAGCAGCTTGTAACACAGCACGAATAGCACAGAAAGAAGACTGCTTCGAGGCGCTATTTCCTCAATAGAACAGCTTCCGGCAACAAGAACAAGGGACAAACAACGTTTGTGAATGCGTTTCGCTCTCTTCACTGGCCGGACGAATTTCCTGGCGACAAGATACCATTCAAAGCACGCTTGATCGACCACTTTCGTCTCTTTCCTGGTTGTAAACATTGTTTGTAATACCTTTCCTTTCATCACATTGCTGTCTTCCGCGGTGCGGCGTCTCGAAGGCGGGCAGGCCACAACATTCGCTACTACCAGCCCGCGTCTGTGCTGGAGCCGCCGTCGATAAGCACCCTCTCCTGGTCCCCGTTGCAATCTTGGGCGTAAATTATATAGTGTACACTCCGGACGAGTGCGGGGTTTCCAAAATGCCTTTTCATCTTGTGCTACCCGTCTGCACGTAGTGAGGGTCCGGTCTTCTGGAGTAACAGCGGAGCTGTTCGGCTACCTCGATGTGTGAGTGTGATAACCAACAACGACTCTGCGCGGGTGCCGGCAGAAGAGACTGCGAGGTGCTTCTGCAAACATTCCACAGTCGTGTTCAGCCAAGAGAGCGAGCTATCGCAATTGTCCACGAGAGGTATTCTTGCGGGATGGAATGGAGGAGCTGGGCATAATTGGCGCGAGCTCAAGGATAGATCATCTGAAGAGATCGCTACAAATTTGGAGTCGGATTTTGCAGAGGAGCCCGAGTGATTTTTCCAAGTTTCTCAAAAAATAAGATAAACAAAATGTAGTGTTGCGTTGTTTGAAAATATTTGACCGAGCAAGTTTTGCGTAGGCATTTCAATTTGTATCGCAGTAGATCCTTTCATAAGGGAGAAGGCATAATGTGCAGACACATTTCCTGTCATGTGTACGGTTCGTCCTAGCCATAATATAAAGCGCGAGACATCGTAACTGCTGCAGCAGCAGCTGCACCCGGCAGTTATTCGTGCTACATATTTACTGCCAAACGCACAAGCAGCGCAGCAGCAAAATCTGTCTTCGGTTTCTGCTGCTATGCAACGCAGCCCACGGTAGAGAGCACGAGAGCAGCAACGTACGGCGGAAAATCGCCGCTGAAATTGTGTTTCCCATGTGACAGAGAGCAACAGTTGAAGTTTCGGATACGTGTTTCTGGGTGAAAGGGACATATTTCCAAAGACTTCGTGTTGAAGCGGTCTGACAGGATCGGCAACATTGCGCGAATGTCGCACTGTCACACGGAGATAGCAAACAGTTTCCGCAGTTTGACTCGGTCTTTGCCCTGCCCTACACCGCCAGCGTGAAGTGTGGAAGGCGGAGCCATTGACACAATTAACGAGGACTTGCTTGCGATATACAGGTTACTTGCTTTCACTGCGGTATTCTTTGCTATCACTGCCACCTTTCCGCACAGAGTGAGGATGAGGATAACGCGAAGCTTTCCTGGTTCATGGGAGCAACAAATAATGTGACGACAACGATTGGGTACGTCACTTGTGGCCAAACGCTGCTGTAAAAAGCCGTTTTAATGCCACAGCATTACAAGGATTATTGCGGGAAAAAATTGTGCCGTTGGTCATAAAATTCGCTGATCGTGTGGAAGAAAGAGATGCCATCGTGCGAGAAGTGACGTCTATTCCTGTAAAGGCATCAAACTCTTCGGATGCTATCACATTGCCAACACATATAGTGATTAGGTGTACCTCTGAGTTTTTTTACCCGTTTCTGTGGCGAAGTGCTCCGCGAGAGATGTAGATGCCCAGTTTGAAAAATAAATGTCGGTGCAATCGTCTGTCAACCTAAGGGTACAAGCTATACGTTAAGAGAACGTTGAGGTAGTACAGCCTCTTCTGTGACCCTTAAGAGCGCTTTTAGGACAATAATACCAGACGGGCCAGGTCTTCCTTACAGCTCCAGGATACGAGTTTGAAAGCTTCGTAGAGCTAGCATCCAGCAGCTAAATGTAACAGATCACATGCTCACCTGCAATAACTGAGGAAACCTTTTTCTTTACGGCGGTCCATAACGGACCGTTAGAATAGACACCTATCATATTTCGCACAATCTGCCGCCGTCACAAAGATATAGGTGAAGAGCAATGAACTAGCTAAAAAAATCTGAAATGATGCAAAGCAAATTTCTAGTCTGAACTTTGTGCATCCCGCCGCGGTGGCTCAGTGGTTAGGGCGCTCGGCTACTGATCCGGAGTTCCCGGGTTCGAGCGCGACCGCGGCGGCTGCGTTTTTATGGAGGAAAAACGCTAAGGCGCCCGAGTGCTGTGCGTTGTCAGCGCACGTTAAAGATCCCCAGGCGGTCGAAATTATTCCGGCGCCCTCCACTACGGCACCTCTTTCTTCCTCTCTTCTTTCACTCCCTCCTTTATCCCTTCCCTTACGGCGCGGTTTAGGTGTCCAACCATATATGAGGCAGATACTGCGCCATTTGCTTTCCCCAAAAACCAATTATTACTATTATTATTATTATAATTTGTGCATCGAATTATATCTTATTACTGAGCTAGTGGAACGTTTCCGATTTTTCTGGCGCATGATGACCTTAGCTGCCTATGTGCCATAGAAACCAACACAACACACTCTCCAGCCTTTTCTTTAATTAAAATTTCTTTCTCTCTCTCTAACACAACACATTTTTTTCTCTGAACTGGGGGCATTCAGCAAAAAAAAACATGAAAATTAATGAAAATCTAAGCTCAAAGAGCACAGAGGTGTGTAAATGTTAGAGGGGTACTGACGTAATGTTTTCGGGTGTGCATTTTTTTGTCTTGAAAGAGGCCTGCGGGCATAGTAATCATAAAAATTAGCTTAAATTACCAGTGCTTTACTACTTATTTAGAAGTGATACTTATTTGCTAATACATATTTAGAAGTGATTTTGATCTTGATAGGCGCCAGCGCTGAAATTCATCCAGACGTCATGTTCGACCGGCCATCCTGGACTGCCACATTCCTCGAGACGTCCTCGTCGCCGCCAAGCGCTGCGAACAACCACTTGACCCCGAGACATCAAGAATAATTTGGTCAAGTCCACCTTTTAGTCACTCGAAGCGGGTGGAATTGCGGGGCAGCTCACTGGACAAAATTTAAGATTATATTACGTTCCACTTAACGCGTGCGACTAAAACTTCCTAGAAGGCATCTCCTTCCGCTGCTTAAAAATATGGTATTGTTCGCGGCCGAAATTTTGCGCCTCTACCCCTTTCAGAAAACGCTTTTATTCAGGTGTAATGTTAAAAAGTACGTCGAATGCATTAGTCTCCAGTATGCAAAAAATTCGTAACACAAATCATGGACATTATGAAAGCTTCCTTTAAGAAGACACGGCTTCTAGGAACGATGTGGAGAGCCTCGAGTGTATCCTATGGTTATTCTCGGGCTAGTCAGGACATGAATAAGAAAGAGATTTCAATGAACAAGTAAACACACTGTGGAAAAGCTAGAGCTAAAGCTATTACTATGTGTGCGTTTAGAGTGTGTGTTCGCCTTCATGCTGCTGCCAAAACATAAATCTGTCATCGCGTGTCGCCTTTCAACGCGCCTGCGTATCGGTTAATCACAATCGTCAGGGATAGCTTGCCAGAAATACAACCAGAGAAGTATGTCTAGCATGATAAAAACGTGACCTGTGTGTTGCCTTCGTACAAGCAAATTAGACAAATGTTGCACTTTTGCGGAGTTAATACAAAACGTGTCAGCTTTAACGAACGAAACTACAGGTTAATTTTTATATACAGACAGCCCGAGTCACAAATATCCGTGTATGGCGAATTTAATTCTCCTCTTGATCGTCAGTACAAACCAGTGTTTTTCACAATTCTCCGAAGTGTACCAGCCCAACCTGTACGAAGAGCACACTAAGTAAAAGACCCTTATTGAATGGCCTCCTCCAAGCTTCGAACAGGTAACCGAGTTTATCTAAGCACAATCATTCGTCTTGTTTGGCGCAAATTACGTGCCCATGTAGCTTTGAAACCCAGGCACCTTATTCACTCCAGCATTCAGCGGGCCACAATTTCGACTCGGGAATATCACTTTCAACCGAAAGACCGAAATTCCTCGAAATATTTCTGTTTCTCTTTTTCCTCCAGAGGCAAGCTTCCTTTGGAGTGTCTTGAGGAACAGAAACATATGATGTATAGTCTTTTTTTCGACTTCGTATCGCTTTATAATGCCTTTACGGTTACTCAAAGAAAGGAATGCTTTGAGTACTTTTTTGCTCACTTCTTTGCTTCCTTCCACGCAGATACCATTTCAGGTTTACTTTCATCCAGTCAGAAAGCCTATAAAAAGCGAAGTTTTTTATTCCGACTCTTAAAAAAGCCTAGAGAAAATGTTCGCAAGGAAAGGTCTGCCCATGCGCTCCTTCAGTCTGATTCGGAAAAACTAGTTTTCTCTCGTGTCAGCACTCGCACCGCATCCATTCCGCTGAAGCACATAGCCGCCTTCTTGACAGACCGCAAAGTGACTTCGCTTGCTCTATGCACGTAACATTATATCCTCCTCGTCGCCGTGCCTGGAACAGTTCCCCATAGTTCTTGTTCTCTATAATTCAAGGGCTAAGATGACTCCAAAATAACATGTAAAAACTGCAACCAGTTGCGCCTGAGTATAGAAGTAATTGCAAAAACAGACCGAGAAAAGAAATCAAAAGACAGTCCAGCCGCAGTTCGTGTCAATCTATCCTGCTTCCTTGAAGACGTGAAATAAGAAACAGCAAATATTCTTTTTAAAGACGCGATAAAACATAACGTGTCCAAGGCATGGTATTAGACACGTGACCTAGTAGTGGCGTTTGCATTAAATGCATGGTTTATGCTTTATGCAGTTACGTCGCAAAGGTACTCAAGCAGAGCGGTACGCCGCAGCGGAGGTCCGCGGCTAATGTCGACCACCTGGCGCACGACATCGCAATGTACACGGGCCACTTGCATTTCGCCTCCATCATAATGTGACCTCTAAGGCTGATGTGAGTAAAGAAGGAAAATTGTTGAAAAGAGGGGAAAATTATGGCGGCAATCGTATAGTGTGCTCGTTTACTTAAAGAAACAGTGCGATAAAAAAAAAAGGGGGGGGGGGGGTATTGCTCAAGCTCGTAAACAAGCGAGATAAGTTCGAAAATAAAATTATTGACAGAAACCTCAGTTAGCCTCGATTGTGCTGTTGTTTTCAACTTGGGCGCTTTTCATCAAACTACTCCATGCTTTCCAACACCGAGAACAATGTTTGCGTTATGTTTGTTTTATCGTCAAACTCTTCTGCTACTACTACTTTGCTACGACAGCGTATAAAATCAGTCATATATTACGTTGCAGGAGGGCAGCGAGAAGAAATATAGCAACTTCTTCTAAACCCCACACGACTTTTTGAATATATAATTAGTACCATAATGAAGTTTTCATCATCATCATCAGCCTGACTACGGTCAATGCAGGGCAAAGGCCTTTCCGATGTCTCTGCAATTAACCCTGTCCTTTACCAGCTGCACCCGCCGTATGCCCGCAAACTTCTTTATATCATCCGGCCACCTAACTTTCTGCCGCCCCCTGCTACGCTTGCCTTCTTTTGGAATCCACTCCGTTACCCTTAAGGACAAGCAGTTGTCTTGCCTTCGCAGTAAATGCCCTGCCCAAGCCCATTTCTTCCTCTTGAGTTCGACTAGGATGTCATTAATTTTCAATTGCTGATAACTATTGAATAAACATTTCTGCTATAGCCAAATGCTGCGTTTTACGATGATAGTTCGCTCTGACTTCCCTGTTTTCCTTGACCGTTCGGGTGCCTTAATTCTCCTATTCAGCATGAAATTGGAGCTGACAAAGAGGGTCTGAAAACTTTTGATGCAAGTTTGCTGCAGTAGAAGTCAATATGTGGTTTCCTGCAGTGGAAGTTTACTTCCCGTAATAATGTGGGTATATGGTGCTGGTTAAGTGAAGAAGCGCTTGTTATAACGCCGAGTCGATTATTCTAAATTAGCCGCAAGCCACTTCAGGCAGTTTATATTAACTAGCAGCTCATACCAGCGGACTTAAGTGCCAGCCTTTTTTGATTAACTGCATCCAACAACCTGGAGTTTTAAAAACACGCCCCCGTTCAAATTGTTGTGTCATAAAAAAGAAAAAAACAAGCACGACGATGCCACGTTGATCTTTAATTACCTGAGAGGCTTCGCTGTCATGATTAATGAAGGTTCATGCTAATTTTCAAGTTCACAGAATATTGAGCAGCAGCGAATAATGAATCTGAGGCTTCTGACTGAAAAGGCGCCCGATCTTCTGTACCTCAACATACGACGGAAATTCTTTCGCCCATAATTTTTCCACTCCCTCTACTACAACCAGTCATCTTTTGCACGCGGGCACATCAAAGCACCACATCACATATCATCTCATACCGACCATGCGCATAAAATTAAAACAATTTTCGCTCGCACAAAGAAATATCAGAATTCACCGTTAGTCTTGGCTGTAAGGAAGTGGAATGCTTTACCTGCTAGCATTGTGGCTATTAACGAATCATGGTCTTTCCGTTAATCGTTACTAACATTTCTTGAATCAGGCGCAGCATTGTCGTCTGTTTGAATTTGTGCCTTGTACCTTTGCTTTGGTTTATAGGGGTTTAACGTCCCAAAGCAACTCAGGCTATGAGAGACGCCGTAGTGAAGGGCTCCGGAAATTTCGACCACTTGGGGTTCTTTAACGTGCACTGACATCGCACAGTACACGGGCCTCTAGAATTTCGCCTCCATCGAAATTCGACCGCCTCGGCCGGGATCGAACCCACGTTTTTCGGGCTGGCAACCGAGCGCCATAACCACTCAGCCACCGCGGCGGCCCCTTGTACCTTTGGTTTGCCTTGTACGTGTACATATTATTTTTGTTTATTGCACACTGCACCATGCACACGATGTATAAGACCGACCCAATTTCATAATTAACACTTTGTTCTTCCATTCTTTTTCTCTCTGTATTATATGAAGTGAACCCTTGAGTATTTTTGTTATTCGCTGTCCCCTCCTATGTAATGCCCAGCCGGGCCCTTAGGGTAAATAAATAAATAAATAAATAAATAAATAAATAAATAAATAAATAAATAAATAAATAAATAAATGAAGGAAACCATGGTGTCGTAAGCAGCGCAGACGACCCACTTGCGACAGGACAGAATACGAGAGAAAAAAAAAGAGGAGGACAGAGGGGGAATTACGAAAGGATATGACAAGACTGAAATTAGAAGTAATTTAGGGTTGTTGAATTGCATACTGACCATTATAAAAAGCAATAAAGAAAAGCCAAGAAGAAAACAGCTAATGTGTTGTGCCACGTGATGGACCTTGACGTACCGTCGCAACTTGTGATATTGATGCAAATCCGAGAGAACAAACAGAAGAGCGCGTATGGCAGGTAGGACGGTGGCCGAAGGCTTGTTGCCCTTCATCGCCCCTTTGATCTCATGTCCAAAATTTTCGGACAAAAAATTTTTGAAAATATTGAAGGTAATGGCCCATTTTTCTTATGTGTAACAAAAACTTTGTTTTAACATGTTTCCATCGATCTAGTACAGCACTTAGGACTGCCATGGAAAACCGATGGGGAAAGCTATTGACGATAGAAGAAACGTTAAAAGCAAAAAAAAATTGCAAGATTGCCATCAGGTGGTCTTCGAATATATTGATTGTTATACTAAAATCACACATTATATATAAAAATTGCGTTCATAAAACTTTTCCCGCTCAAACTTTCGTTTAGATCTGTTGGGTAAGTAATATCCTGGTAAATACGAGAGGCAACAAGGCGGCAGGCGTAGCAAACTGCCTCGAACAGCAATTTTGACGACACGTGGGAGGGCAGTCAGACAAAGGAATTGGGGAGGTGGCTATGCTTATGTCCGCTCCTGGCTCTCCTGCCTCGCCCGTGCACTTATACGAGACAGGGCATTAGGTCAAAGGTGACAGTGACAGCAGGTAAGTATTGCAGTGACCGGCAGTGGGCTCTATTCTAGCGACAAATACGCCTTTTTTACCTTTTCAAATTCGTGTCTCCTGTTACCCTTCTTTCTATTTCAGCATGTTAGCAGAGGTACAAGGATGGAGAACGTCTTGAAGTGCTACCCGGTATCAAGAGTTTGACCCAGCTGTAAGCGACGACTGACTGGAGTGTAATGGCAGGAGCAACAAGGCCCAACCACTTTCACCTTGTCGCGAAAAGCGACTGACGGGTATCGCCAGAGGAGATTATATTCTCTTTTCCATGCACTCCCGTGTTCCCGCTCCTATTGCACGTTCTTACACTAGTTTTTTTTTTTACGCTTGATACATTTGTTCAATTTGAACACATTTTGTTGTGAATGGGTGACATGTCAGTGGACGACCTGGAAACGAGCGCCGCTTTAACTGATAAGTGATCTTATCGGGTAGCCTGTATAGTAAATGCCCAACTTCTCCCAAAACCACTTATGGCACTCACATAAAATGTGCTTTGCAGTTCATGCCAAGATACAGCGGCTTGTGCTTTTCGCGTTGTGACTTCATAAAAAAGATAGCAGGGCAGTACGCTTGAGGGGAAAGAAACGAGTAGCTGTGTTGTGCAATAGTGACTTTATCAAAAGAGTTAGCAGGAGCCAAGAATGAGTATATTGGAGTGTATAGACAGAACAAAGGATACGAGCGCAAGTGCGCAACAAGTCGCGGAATTCATTAGAAATTCACAGCGACGTATGCGCCATGTGTACTTTCCACTTCGCCCGAATAACCTTTAAACACTCTTAGTCTTCATGCCGAAACTTTTTAAGGGAATTATTTTGCGCGGAGGTACAGATCAGGTATTTAGTTGGGAGCTAATATTCAATGCGGGTGTCCAAAACAGATATTTGGACTTTAACACCTATAAAATAGAACTGTATTTTGTTGATATGAAAGAATTTTGTTACTTCTGAACTCAAGTTCAAAATGTGGCATAGTAATTATCTTTTCAGAAACGCTGTAAGGAGCAAACGGAAAAGTGTGCTGTTTTCCCTGTGTTGTATTACATATAGAGTTGCCTGTATTTTCAGCGCAGTGATATTACTTTACCACAATTTACAAAATATGGTACTTCAGAGTCGCTCTTTAGATTTAAAGAAACTACGTTTCGCTGTCTTTATTCTTACCCTTCACACCAGACCCTCTAACACACCAGTGCTGACAAGGCGCCACCGCCACTCCACTCTCTCCCGTCCAGGTCGCACAGACAATGAGAAATATCGCTCCTCCGTAAGTCGTACCAGGACCTCCGTTGCCCATGGGACATCGCCTTCACGACGTGCTTACCTTACTCAATCCGCCCATGTTCTGACTAAGAAGAAGTAGTTAAAAGCACGACTTGGCGTATTAAATCCCCTGCTTGCCGGAATAACGGCGCATTCGCTCTCATTTAACTCAGGTATACCGCAATGGTCGTTGCTAGAATATTTCTGTTGAAACTCACGCCATTTTGACGTTTGTCCTAATAGGGTGCAGTGCGCTCGATATGTACGCGCGCCAGTCGCCTTTAGGAAAAGCCAAATTGCTTTGAAAAAAAAACAGGAAGGAGGGTGTCGCGGCCAGTTTGGCTATTTATTTTACTTCCTTATCAATAAGCTAGAGAGAGAGAGAGAGAGCTGTATGAGATGTAACTGGCTAACACCACAGGCACAAACGACACAATGAAGACGTCACCCGCGGAAGTCATACTGACGCACCCAACCGTATTTTCAGCGGAAGCCGTGAATCAATCAATTTCAGCAACGGCAAATTTGTAATGACATTCGCCCGGCGGAAAGGGCTGACTAAATTCAACGAGCTCGTTTATCAGCTCTGCGAGAGGTCAATACGTCACGGTACGGCGCCACTTGTTCTTCCCAACGTCACGCGTCAGGCGATTCCGTCAGTCGTATGAATCACCAGTCAGGCGTGGTAGCCCAAGACAAATGCGCTGCTCACCCAGACAAGAAAGACTACGCATGAACTGCCGGCATCTTGTCAAAAGCCTAAGCCCATCGCTCTGCTGCATTCACTAATGATGACACCTTTCCTCAGTACTTTTAAGGCGAAAGCCTTTATTACAAGTCTCTTAACTCGTCCAGCGGGGATGTTCGCAGAAAAGTCTCACATTATAGCTGTCAATCAAACTGACGACGTCGTGTATCTATACACGAAGGAAGTACGTAACAGATCACATGTTAGTGTAAAAGAGGAAATTTCAAGAGCAGAAAACATAGAAGCAGGTGGACGTCCAGCCATTCTTGGAGATAAGATAAGCTATGGAAAAATATATGATATTTGCCAGACCTATAGAAGCAGACCCGGCTGATTTCGATTCAGTCGAATAAAGAAAGTTTAAGGTTCACAAACAATTGTGTAAATTTTAATAAACATCTTAACCACTCATTAGTTACACAAGCAAAGTGGCCCCTGAATTTTTTTTCTGTCCTTTCTCAGTATGTTTCGCTCGATCTGCATAACGTCCCCTGATTAATTTGTTTTTCTTTGTAATGTTTTGCTTTTGCTTTTCTACTTTTTTCTGGTTGTTTCTCTGTCTAGGATAGTCGTATTTGTTTGTGATATTCGGGACACAGCACATCCTAGGGTAGGAAATAAACTGCGTCAATCGTCAGACTTGAGCACAGGTAGGGTAGGCGAATTCGCAACCCTAGACACAGGCCAAGCCGTCATTCTTCTTGTGGATTTAGATATGAAATAAACAGCGACTGCCCTTTTTCCTTGTGCAAGCGGAAATATTAGGATTTATTCGCACCGTGATGTGGAGGAGGTGGCAAGAAGAAGCTACACGCACGCATGCGCGAACATTCATAGGACTGACAGGCTAACAGAGAGACGCACACAAGCTACGACGTTGGCACGCAAAGTGTAGAGTAAGAGAACGCGGCACGTCTATTGCGCGCAGAAGTATTGTGCCCAGGCGAGCTTTTAAAAGAAAGGGACTACGGCTGCACTGAGATTTCTGAATACATGTCTTACATCAAAGGCTTTTCATGTTGAAATTTCAAAGACCGAGGAGCAGATGTTCCCTCATGGCGTTATTCCACTACACGGGGAGCAAACCATTTCAACTTGCACGAAATCTGCTGAACTTACAGACCGGCCTTGAAAAACGACGGAGGGGGAGGGGGAAAGCTGTCGTCAGCACACAAACATCACGCGTATTCACTAAGAGCGGTGTGCGCGAAGGGCAGTTGTTTCGAGCTAAGTGTTAACGGATACGCTGACGTGTTAGTCGTTCTTATATTCGCAAAATATGCTAAATCATCTCTATTAAGCAAAAGAAGTGTAAATGTGTGAACCAAGCTTCTGAAAGAGATTCTTATCGGGGTCGTATCTAGACTCTTCCTAGGCCGACAGCAAAAGCTAGCTCACTTTGTGCAGATGTTTGGTGCTCGGAGCCGTTTGATGTGCGAAACACAGGAGAACGCCACC
Source organism: Amblyomma americanum (assembly GCA_030143305.2). NCBI lineage: Eukaryota > Metazoa > Arthropoda > Arachnida > Ixodida > Ixodidae > Amblyomma > Amblyomma americanum. Next base: position 155,958 of record JARKHS020001978.1, on the reverse strand, counting down.
TGGGGAACTGCGATGAAACGGTCGGAGAACACGACGCCGACGAAGGGAACAACATGCTGTTCTGGATTCTTCTATATGTAAAGAATAAATAAACTTTAAATTGTAACAGTTTTCGGAGGTCTGATATACAGTAGAGATTGCAACTGATATATTAGGTTCAATACGATTGGATATTTACAATTTATGTTATGTGCAATTTTTCAATAAAAAATACATACAAAATGCGCAAAAGTTCTCCTTCATCAAGGTGGCGCTGCATCAGACATTATGCACGGGGATTATGAACAGACATGGCGCTAACGGAAGTCATCGTGCATCTTTGAATGGCGGCGAAGCGAATATTCCTAGGGTTACCAGAGCAGCGCGAAAACTGAGCAGCCTCATGGCTGGAAACCGGAGGAGCCAGGACGACGTGAGTTTCGGCGAGAGGAGAACATGAGGAGCCCCTTAGCTTGGCGCTTGGCAACGTGTAGAACCAGCGGGGAAAGCCGCGAAACACGAACCAGGCGTCTTCGTCAGCCAGCCATTGCTGTGATGTGCTGCATCATTCCTTGCATGCGCTAAGGGCGAAAGCAATGCATCAATTCCACCTGTGGGCTATGTTTTGAAGACAACTGTTCTGGATTCTTCTATATGTAAAGAATAAATAAACCTTAAATCGTAACAGTCTTCGGAGATCTCATATACAGTCGAGATCGACATAAAGATGGCTTCTCGATCAAGGCCATCAAATTTGCAACTGATATATTAGGCTCAATACTGTTGAATATTTACAATTTATGTTATGTGCAATTTTTCAATAAAAATAAAAACTTTGTAACTAGCAATGCCTTCGAACTCTGATTCGGATTATGTTGCTGTTGCGGTCCTGACAACATATAGCACATACCAAAGCTGGGGGATAATACCCCTGTCTTCAGCGTCTTTCCTTCGTACTGTGTGCAATGTCTCCTCGTCACTAGTACTTTACGACACATTATTGAATTCTTGTAATATTATCTAAAGGTTTAGAAGAGAATCTACTTGAGTGTAAAAATAATTTTTGTTGAAGCACCCGTTTCATCAAACTAATTTTATGCCCTAAGAGAATAAAGGTCCCAAGAAATTCAGAAATGTGACTAATTAGAAGGAAACATAAAAAAGCATTAGAAGAAAGGCTCCTTGTACCCGGTATATATATTCGTTTTCCAAAAGGATTTGACCTGTACCACTACTATATGTTCCTACACAAGCTCAAATATTATTGCATGAGTGCATCGGCCCCTTTTAATGCAGTCATACTTCAAATATTGTGTACATGTGGTTGCCATTACTTGCACTATATCGAGCATAGCCTTTTGATGTTTATAAACTATATTAACGATATTTCACTTTTCTTTCCTTACTGAAGAAAATAGGTTATGCAGATAACCTCATAATGCTTATCTTATTGAGCACTGAAAATGATGCACTGAATAACAAACATAATTCTTGGAATACTCTGGTGAATTCTTCCTTCAGAAATGCTTAAGAGAGAACACTGCCAAAACAAAAGCTCTATTATTGCGGCGGGAAAATAGAATGATGAGAGCAATTTTCCATCTTTTTTTAGGGCACTAAGCGAATGCAGACTGTGAGGTATTTATTTTTTGTATTTAGGGTGGTGCTCAGATGGGACTGGCGTTCTGAGATTATGCGTACAAAAATGAAAACAATAATTATATGTCATGTAGCGAAAGGCGGCTCCTGAGTGAGGATGTTTATTTACAGCGCACGTATATTGCCATTCATAATTTGTGTGTAATTATCTAGGCTACGGCCATCATGCGAAATCGGTCGAAAATACTAAAGGGAAAAAAAAAACACCATCAATGATAATGGCGAATATGCCGTGGTGTACTGCAACGGATCCCTCCTGGATTTTAGTTTATGTTATAAATTCCAGATTACTGAACTGTTTATATTTGTAAAATTTTATATACAAGAATGCCTGTTAAAATTAGAAAGAAATGGTTTCATTAGGTCCGAGCCTAAGTCGTTCTGCTCCTGTGCACAATATATGGCATCAAATGTACTCGTTGGAACCATTTTGCCGCACTACATAATGGCGTAAGTAATCAGTGACATGTATATTTTAACAAGTTACCTCAATACCTGATACTAAATGTACAAAAAAAGTAATCATAGGCCACGAAGTTTAGATGGCGAACGCTTGGATTACCAGGGCACTTTGATACACGCAAGAAAACTCCAAAGCGTTGGCCAAGCAAAACCAGAACGCACTGGAAACTGCTTTCATCCCTATATGCGTGGTGGCGCGCGCCGGTACCTCGTTAAAAATAAGGTGGCATTCGTTTCTCTTTTTGCGTCAACCTCGTTTCTTCGACAGCTTGCGTCGAGGTAATTATGAACCACTCAACATGGTATAACGCCAGGCTTTGGTTTTCTTCACTGATTTTTATTCTGCACCTAGACCATTGACAGACGCATTTCACTCCTTGCTTTTTGCAGCAAAAGTGACCACTAGATATTAAAGATGAAGCTGAAGAGATTGTATTTTAATATAACTCCATAAGCCTGCAATTTTTAAACTCCTCCAAGAATTTCTTTTTTATGACACAATCAATAAATGCCACTTTTTAGATCAGCCACACATTCGCAATCTTTGTGTTTAATTCCTGGATTGCCCTCCGACACAAATCGGCGTGCCATCTATATTTGATGCATACTGCACCTTTTCAGTGGAAATGACAGTGTTATGTAGTGTCACGGACAACCGATAGACCTTACAGGGCAAAGCTCTAGCAGGTACGCCAGGAGGAAGAAAGAGGCACTCGAGTAGAAACGAAAAAATGTCCAGCCTATAAGGATGCTAGGCGTGTATGTACCAGTTGACCAAGTCCGAACGTATGGCGTCGCCAAAAGAGTTTGCCAGCAGGGTGGCATGCCACCCTCTCACGGTACGCATGGACCCAATTCCTAAAGACGAAGGATGAAACGGTGGTTGGGATCGAAACATTCCGAGAAGTGTTCTAGAGCCGCGTATGGAACGGCGAAACCTTAATCGGCGTGCTAGGGTATCGCAGGGTGACGTGCACGATGCCGAATGGCTCCTTCAGGAAGCACTACATAGCTGCCTTACCTTAGATTCTGGAGAACGACGTAGGTGCTATTGTAATGGCGTAGAAACTTCTCGGAGTGGTCACGCAGGCGCATTGGGCAAATAATTCTCTGCCCTGAAGATTATAGCGATCAGCGTCTTTTCCTTCCCGTATACTGGCTCACCGGGCACTGAAATGGCGGGTAGCGTCTGCTTGTCGAACGATTTACTCCTTGGAAAAAGGGAGAGGGCAGGGTTTGAGCACGTTCTGCAAGAAACACAACGAGCATCTTAATCACGTCTTCAACGCGAGGATATGTGGTGACACCGTGTTTCAACGGTGCTCCTCGAATAAACCAAATGACAGTTTCGGTTTAGGTGAGGAGTAGTGGCCCATGTCCGAACGAACGTTCGAAACCTTCAACCCACAGCCACACCCCGTGTACACAACACTTATTCAGAAGGGGAGCCACTGTTTTCGAAATTAGAATCGCAGTTCGGTCTCATGAATAGACCTTCCCGAACCATGACCGCCACGTCGGCAAAGAACATCCTCCATCATCCAGGCCTCGCTCCGCATCTGTTATCCCACACGCCTCTAGCACCCCCGAATTTTGACGGTGATAAGTTCCATGACGTTGAGCATGGGCTGGGCAGCTTAGAATAACTGCCTTGAATATGTGGGACGAGGTACACTTCATCCTTAAGACGCTGTCAAGATGTGGTTTCAGATCCATAAGACCTAGATCACAAGGTGGCGAGAGTTCCGGCGGCAGGTGATGGACACCGAGTAACATCAACGACAAAATCAGCCCTCCCCTTCAGTGGGTTTGTAAGGTGCTAGCAACTGGCAATATGAAATTACCCAGTATAGTTTCCTGCGTAACGCCGCGACTACTCGCCAAAGACCTACAGCGATTTATATAAGCGATACTACGTCGAGTGCGCGATGTGCAATTAATTATGCAGCGATACGTTTACACGAAACTACCCATGCAAGCTTTTAGATTATTGAATGCAATTCCTTGATAAATTCGACATGTTAAGACTTTAGAACTCCTTACATTGAAGGGTCTCAATGAGTCTGTTTTTTTTTTTCGGAACGCTGTTTCGTTTAAACTGGGTCTTACACAACTGAGCTGGAAGTATAGTAACGTTTTATAGACTTAACTATGACGCCATCCTGATATTTTAGAGCTCAGCCCTTAAGCATCCGTTTGTGGGTTGAGCCGCGTCGGAGTCATCACTGTAACCCAGCGGAACCATAAATAAACAAAAACAAGCATTGCCTCGACTCAGATTCGAACCCGCGGCGCCGCAAACAGTTCACTTTTACTGGCCACCACACGAGAGCACTAGGCTATCGCAGCAGCCTATCAACCCTCTTAATAAACTAGAACATATATACTCTCCCGCTGTGCATTGCACATTGTCATCTTCATCAACTAAAACTACTGTAGAACTAATACCGTCGTGCAGACGTGCCGACAGCCCAGCAAAGCTAACAATCAGCCCACAGAGCTGGAGATAACTAAAGAGCGGCGCTCAAAATTCGCATTACAGAGTATCGTAATTGTCCTTAGAATTTTTATTCAAACTCTTTTTCTTACGCTCTTGTTTGTATTTAATGTTGCGTAAATACAAGATGAATGCATTTTAGAATGTTTAAACCTGAAATGGCCAGGACTTCAACTGTTATTCATATAGTATTGGTAGAGAATTGTTGCATATAGATTGCGTCAAAACAGGCCATTATATACAGAAGTCAAGCACACATTTTAAATTGTCCTTTTTTGGTTTCATTTCATTTTTGATATTTTATTTAGTTTTGTTTATGTTCAGCTTTTGTTGACATTACATTCTAAGCTCCTTGTAATAATATACAGGACAGCGTCTCTTCACGCGGTGTTCGGAATCGGCTGAGTGGGTTTTGGTTTTCCATTAAATTGCTGATCGCTCTTCTACATCGAAACTCGCAATGTATTTCAAAGCGATTTGATGTCGAGAACATAAGCCTCAAATTCGAACAACGACTTGTCCTGTCTTGCGTAAATGCGTCCTGGTTTTTCGGCCGGAAATTTCTATATACAGACGAGCTTAGCATTGAATGCACTCAACCGGACAAAAACTCTACCATGTGATTTCCGTTGTTTGCCACCAATGCGTCTCTCGTATATTGAACTGAGACTCTCTGCACTGCGTGGCTGATCCCAAAGCGGTTCCACTCACGCGAACTGTCCCCACATAATCGATTTGCATGGATCGTTAGAAGACAATAATGGAAGTGGGCGCCTGCTAGAGGTCTTCAATTTCTGCTGCCTACCGAGAACAATAAACATCGACAGGCAGTCTATAATTGATGATGGGGTTAACGAGTGCCACGAATGACGTAGGCCATATAGGCTAATGGCAATGTGCCGCGTATTCCAAGCCTGAAAAGAACGCGCTGTTTGCTTGTCTGAAAAACATTTGTCTCAAACTCTCTCCACATTCACGTCCGCTTTCTCTAGCCTTTTTTTTCAACCGTGGGAAGAGGAGGAGAAGGAAGAAAAATCGTAAGGCCAGCACTAAGGTCTGCCATGACATGATGCCAACAACAAGAACAACTAAGGCCGGGCAAAAAAGAGCTCTTGCTTCGCTAAGATCGCTGTTCTTCTGCTGAGGCCTAGGGAAACAAAAAACGCAAGAGGAGGGGAGGCTAAGAGAAATAAGGAGGTGTAATGGCAGAGTTACATAAGTAAAGAATGTGTTCTGTGTGTGCCCCGACGTCTAGGCAGTTGTTATAGTGAGCTGTGTCACGCCATCCGATCTTGGAGTGCATTAGAGGAGTGAGCAGGGTGTTTTTTTTTAACATTGCGAAAAAAGTGTGTTTGTTCCGTATTCAGCGATGGGTGAGGTTCGGGAAAAATTGTGCAACTTTCTGTGATGTTCTGGCAGTGTTCAGATATTTGGTCTTTGTATTTTGGGGGTCTTCCGCTGATGCTGGATTTGGCCAGGGGATCGAAGGAGCCCGGACGTTGATACGGCGGGCATGTTTATGGAAGAACTACTTTACCTCCATCCCAACATGACAACGTATACAACAGTGTTATTGTTGCAGCAACGCACGTTCCTAGCAGACATCCATGACCAAGGGAGCTGCCTATTCATGCATCAGTACGAAAACCCCGACTTACGTGATGAGAACTGAAATCACCAGCAATCACCACTCCATTGTTAGAACGCAAAATATCATTAAAAAATCTGCACTCTACTGAAGGGCAGTAGACATTAGCAACGCTAAGGGGAGCATAGTGTGGAATTGCGATATCAACAGCAAAGGATTCGCAATCAGGTCTTTGAATTTGGCGTGACACAATCGCCCAATGAAAAAATTCAGAAGAAATTAATGTCAACAAGCCACCACCCCGGCGACAATTGCGATCGGCTCAAAATACCTGGAAATTTTTGAGAGAGAGTGACCTAATAGAAATAAGCCAAGTTTCTTGAAGTAAAATTATGTCAGGGTCGAATTGTGAAACAAGAATCTGTAAATCGTGAAAAGAAGGTGCGACTGAACGGCAATTCCACAGTAGTACTTTTAAGCCCGCCATAGTTACTGTAAAACCAGATAGGCTGTGACAGCCTCCTTTAGCACATCGGTTTTATGCGGATAACTGGGGGAACCTTCCTTGCTTTTGTTGTTTGGGAGGGCAGAAGGAGATCGGTGCTTCTGAGAAGGATTCGCCATCTCGACGTCCGTAGTGCAAACAGGTAGAGAGGCGGGTATCCCCGGCACAATGTACAGGCGCAGACGAGGACGCAGCAGGAATAGGAGTCAGGGGAGAGACACCTTAGAGGCTATGGGATGGACTAGTTGACGAAACGGGGAAACCAACAGTTTTAAGCAGCAAACTGACTGGAAATGACCTGGGAAAAAGCTTCACTGAAGGTAGTCAGCATACGGTCCACAACGCCTGCAAGCGCCTTCTCAGCAGCTGAGACAACAGACTTTGTCAGAAACGCCTCTACCTCATACCCAGATGACCTAGCAAGACCCGCATAAGAATGTCTCTTCCGGTCTAAATGTGCATAAGAATCAGCTCTAGACCACCTTCGCTGCTAGATGATGTCCAGCACATCCTGGTCATCAAAACATTTAGGACAGCCAGCCTCATCAGCCGGATGAACGCCGCCACAGAGACTGCAAGTGGTCCCCTCAGATGGGCAGAGGTTTGTGGAATTCTTCTCCCCACATATTCGGCAACTCGTCGCCGATTTGCAAGCTTTGCTGCTATGACCGAAGCGCCAGCAATTCCTGTATTGCAACGGAGGAGGATGTAGCGGGTATACTCGGTACACTATGGGCCAAACCTTAAGATCAGACGGGCAAGAATATCCTGCAAATGTTGCAATCACAGACTATGTCGGTAGACGTGAATCATTAGCATCTCTGGTACAGCGGTAAACGGATAACACTCCAACACCGGCATCCATAAAGTCGTCACGTAGTTCCTGAGGAGAGGCCGATGGGTCCATGCCACGGGTGATACCTTATGAACATGCCAGTTGGTCTGGAATGAAGGGATTAACTGGAAATGATGCGAAGGATGTGCAACACAGCAACTCCGACACGCACTGCACATCCGAGGATAGGCACAGAATGCCCCTATGGCCGAAAGGGCGCATTTCAGAGACGTCCAGGTGGCGGCTGGCAACAGCTAGCTGCTCTTGGATCATTTTAGAATTTTGCAATTTGAAGGCCCCGTCTCCAATGGGTATAATTGCCGCTGGAACGTCACTGACGCAATTCCGTCCGAAAGAATCCGAGAGCAAACTTTGTACCGGCACGCTGGCGAAACCAGGCAGCCGGACCTCCACCCGGGCAAGCTAGAGACATTGCTCGAGGCCAAACACCAGGCCAAAACCTTAACACGTGGAATAGTCTCACCGTAGAAGAGAGAACAGCGAGCCCAGAGGAGGCCAAAAAGAGATCTTCCCTCTCTTTTTCCTTCTGTTCTTACGCGACTGTCAACGGAAGAGTCCATGTATTTTACTACATATTTTACTCCCTGGAAAAGGCTTAAGTTGACCACATAAATGCTGAGGATTTAAAACACAGGTCTGCATTGTATCGTGTTGTGCTCCGGCGTTCACACGATGCCATGTTTGTCGGTACTGGCTCCTAATTGGATAAGAATAAAGTAGGGTACAGTAAAATCTCGCTATTTAGGACTTGAACGAGCCGGAGAAAGTGCTTGTATTATCTGGTTGCCTAACTGTCGTTTGCGTGCTCTCTCCTCTTCTCCCGAGAACAAAAAAGGAAGCCCTCAAGCCTCAAACTGTTCGAATTGCAGGAGAAATGTTTGCTGAAAAATACTGCAGCAGTTCTTTTCTTATACTTCAAAATGAAAGCTGCGCGGCAAACACGATTTTTCGCATGTTTCAAAACGGGAAAATTCGCTGCGCCGCATTTTTAGAAGGCGCGACGCAGTAGCGGTCTAAGGGCTGGCTATTCGACTGCCGCCGACAAATGTAAACAAACCTTGACCGCATCAACCGCGAAAAGCACGCCACTACAAGAGAAGTTAGAGCGCATCGGAAGAATAGAAGAGCGGTGCCGATGGAGGTGAGGTAAACGTTCGTCAATGCCCTAGGCGCGACACAAATAAAAAAAGAAAAAAAAACAGGCCACAGTTTCAATTTGCGTCGAAAACGGTGAGCAAGGTCGTTTCGGAGACACTTTGCTGAAAGCCGCCATCGGAGTAATTTTTTTTTTGTGGGCGTTTAACATCCCAAAGCGACTCAGGCTATAAGAGACGCCGTAGTGAAGGGTTCTTGAATTTACGACCACCTGGGGTTCTTTAACGTGCACTGACATCGCACAGTACACGGGCATCTAGCACTCAGCCTCCATCGAAATTCCAACGCTGCTGCCGGGATCGAACCCGCGTCTTTCGGGTCAGCAACCGAGCGCCAGAACCACTGAGCCACCGCGGCGGTTGCCATCGTAGTAAGCTGAAGGCGAACCTCAGAAACGAAATAACACGGACGTGTTTTGTCTCGAGCCAGAAAAAGGGGCCTTCCAATCGTATTCACGCCTGCCGTTTCATTTTCACACAATGCGATCCAAGCTTCGCAAGGAATAATTGCATGATCGTTGTCGAATCAGGTAATCCTCGACGGCCGATGTCCCTACCCCGGGAGCCCATCTAAACAAACCATGTGAGACTATCTTAATCCAAATTAACGAGTATCGAACGTTATAGAATTTTAAGGCAGATCCTCGCTCCGTGTCAGGAGTATGTATTTTCCTGTTTTCAAATTTAGGACGGATACATTTGACGAGGTTATGCGGTGAACTAGTCTGTCGAAACAAGACAGAAAGAAAATTCTACTAACAAATTTATACATGCAAGTGCGGTGTACAGAAACCCACGGTAACTTGTACAAGAGGGGCCAGGAAAGTAGCACGAAATCGCAGTAAAAGATAAGCATTTTGACCTAAAAGTTACGAAAGGAGGGCACATTCACTTACTGGCTTCGGCTGCTGTAAGAAGCGATATGCGTTGAGTTAACCGGCGCCATTGAACGAATTGAGGCTGATTTCAAAAAGTGTTCAGTTCTTTCATCCACAGTACCACATCCTCTATGGTGTTAACAATACATTTTCATATTAAACGAAATAGAACACTTCCAAACATAAAACACGCATCAATATTTTTAATCCCTAATTCTGTCAAAAATGGTCTTTGAACCTTTCTAAAACGTGCAGTGCGTAAGGAAAGCTAGTGAGGAAGTTCGGCCTGATTTGAACTCATTCATTTTTAGCATTGTAAGGAGCTAAGATCAGTGCGTTATAGAAATTTTTACTGCTCAAACTTGCACATACACGCACTTTACCCGCTAGCATAATTTTTCATCATCATATTCAGCCTGGCTACACACACTGGAGGACAAATGTCTGTCTCATATCTTTTCATGACCTTCATGACCTCATTCGCCCAACTAACCTTCCTCCGCCCTTTGCTACTCTTACCTCTTAGAATCCCGTCCGTTACCCTTAACGACCCTCGATTATCTTGCATTCTCATTACAAGCCCACCCCAAGCCCATTTTTCTCTTTGATCTCGACTTGGATTCTATTAACCTACATTTGTTCCCAGGTCCTCTCTGTTATCCCCCGGTCTCTTAATGTTGCGCCTATTGTCTTCCTTTCCATAGCTCGCTGCGTTGTCCACAATTCAAGATTAATCCTTTTCGACAGCCTCGATGTTTCTGCCCCAGAGGGGAGTAGCAGGAAGATGCAGATGTTAAATGCTTTTTTCTTGAGGAATACCGGCAAACTGCAATTGATGATCAGGGAGCACCTGCGAAATGCACTCTATCTAATTTTATTTCTCTAGCTATGCCACTCTCATGGTTCAAATCAGAGGCCACTATCTAGCCCAAGTAAACGCATTCTCTTAACACTTCCAGCGCCTCGCTACCAATTGTAAACCCCTTTTCACTTTCGACACTGCTGATCATTACTTTATTCTTCTGCATTATAAAAGAAATTTTTATTGGGACACATCTTGGAAGTTGTCCCACAACTAATGCAATTTCTACTTTTTTTATAATAACACATTCATCTTCGCATTTTACTTTATCCACTTCTAAACTTGGCTGTGGGGCAGAAAAGGTGGTAAAAATGCATAGGTCACGAAGGTATCGTTCTCTGCTTATAATTGTGAATACTACTTTTTATGATCATAGCGTTTTTCAGTACATATTACTACAGTTTCGTGAATAGATTGTTTCATTTAACTTTTTCAGAACCTTAGGTACCACTCCTGCACTTTACTATAATCTTCTTCGTTGACTTAGAGATTACTTAAGTGCAAGTAAACAAGCAAACATTGAGAAGAAGAAAATATGTGCAGATGTTAATCGAGGCAGATTTAGACTGCAATCCATAACAAATACAAGAAGTGAATATCATCTCCGGGAACTGGACAGAACGCCGCAGGTGATTTGAAAACGTCGATTCGAAGATTAGGCACCATGCAGCCGATAAAATTAATTTTTGCGTTAATAGTGCATTATTGACGGCATTATCTTTATCGATATTTGTCTGCAAGTTGCAGACCCTTCCGCTTTCATAAGCCCTTATTCATGCATATCATGTTTTACTCCTTCGAGTCCTTCTTTCGCACCCTGCTTTCCTTTGCTGCTGTGCAAAATCTCAAAGCAATAAAATGAACGTGTCAGCGAATGCATTTCATCTGCCGTTGATTTCATTTTGCAACTGTTTGGCAAATTGACAAAATGTTTGCAGCTTACTTACTCGAATAGTAAACATTCTCCAGTTTTTTTATGAACATTTTACTGATGACAATGCTCATTGCTACCTGGGGCCCTCTATTGTGCATCGCAAGATTCATAACAGATTTGGCCTCCACATGGTGACCTCAGGAGTGTCTATTTGTGTTTTTGCGGACAGTGTTTTTGTGATTTCTATTTAAGTGTCGCTACGGTGGAGCAATTGCCGGCAGCAACTGCAAGGCTAATCCAACCGGTGGCTTACAACCACTCAACTCAACTCAACTCATGCCGCCAGTCGAATGTTAAGACAATTGTACCTTACTCGATGCGCCGATCAGCGACTAAGAATGTATTGTGTTGTATCTGCGAACTAATTGAAGCTATGCCGGGTCGAAAAGGGTTCCTGTCCTTTATCTGCCACGTCAAGAATTGCTGCAACTAACTATGGTTTAGCTCCCGCTGAATAGTGTGAGCTCTTCTACAGTGAACTCTAGTTGTGCTCTAGGTCATTACGTAAGATACACTTGCAGGTTTCAGTCAAATGTTTTTCTCTAGGCTCTGACATACGGAAACCGTTCTGAAAAGCGCGTTTCGTTTTGTTTGCAAGGATAATTGTAGTGAATAGAGTATTTATTCCGAAAGTCCACTTTCTGTCCACGTTTTAGGACCCATAATATGTTTCTCAATGATTCACCCCGTGTAAGGAATGCAGTCGCCAAAAATTGAGAGGTTTGTTTTGGGGGAAAACGTTACATCGGTTACATGAGGAAATTCGGCAATCTACATTTACACTTCACCACTATAACTGGTTTGAGAGACAGCGCAACACACTGCAATTTAGTCCTTAACGGACGAAATGAATACCACGTCCATGCTGCGGCTGAAAGTCTTTAATCGCAATGGTTGCATTCATTTTTATTTTCGTTTAAGGAATTCAAAAACCGCAATCATTTCGCTGCCTCGTTACTGTGAGACGTCTCATTAGTTGGTGAAAACAGCCAGCATGTATGTGAATAAAATTTAAGATATCTGTTTACCAAGAATATTGAGATACAACCGGTGTTTCAGGGAATGTGATTATTGATTTTTTAAAATACGGTTCTTGTAGTAAAGGGAAGCTTTCTTCGACATACTAATACCAGTGCTGGCGGACGTCAAGATAGAGGCAAATCACATTAACTACTAAAGAGATTAGAAAAATTCAATAGTAAACTTTTTCACTATTACCGACAAACAGCTCAATACAATCAGAGAATCGAATCGTAGCTGGCCGTTAGTGGTCAGTGACAGCCGTATTAGTTTTTAGAATTTCGAAAACACGATTACCCTCGGCGCTGTGCCTCGACAGAATTTGGCTATTTGGACTAGTTACGTGCACTGGAGGGGTTGCTTTGGCTGCATGATTTTTGTAAACGGATTTCCTTGGCACGATGTAGCAAATTTTTGTCGGGACACAGCGGCGAGGGTAATCGTGTTTTCGAAATTTTAAAAGCTTATATGGCTATTACTAAGGGCAGGCTATAAACCGCTAATTGCAATCTTGTGCCGACCAGCAATAGTTAAAAGGGTAACTATTAGAAACCAGTTAATCACTCTACTAGTTAAGACGACTTGCCTCTTTTTTGACGTCCGCCAACATGCATTACTGTGCCCCAGAAAGCTTCTCTTTACCTCAAAAATCTTATTTAAAAAAATTACTGATAACACTCTCTGAAACCCATGGTAGTCTTCTTCTATGTGTTGCAGGCCCATATTTAATCATCTCGAGAGGGAATGGAATACATAAGGTAAGTTCGCACGCTTCTAGGAGAGGGACGAGCTCTATCATAAGTCAAGGTCATCTGAAGCAACAAAACAGGCGCCACTAATATTTTGCACAAACAGTTTAAGAGCAGCCTTCTGCGCTACGGGATGCGTTTACACAGAACACGTTATATCCTTCCGCGTTTCATATAAAAAAAAAAACTACAAGAAGGAGATGACTCTAAGCCATTTCGGAAATTGCAGTTTCAACTTGTTGCAACCATTTGAAAATTCAAAAACAGGAAGCAAAATGTGAAATACTTTGAGAGCCATCACGTAGAGGGCTCCGAACACGAAAACGCCAAAAAAAAAGGAAAACGTGAAGGGTTCTGTCAGGTAATTTCTCGCTGACGCATCATTTTACTCATTGCAAAATAAAGGCGGAAGTATAGCCACTTCCCTGTCAAAAAACGTATTTGTTTGTTTGTTAAAAGGCGTTTTCAGCAATGTATTGTTTCGTTTTCTGCTTTGTTGGGTGTCATTTTGTGCAATTTGTATTTTTTCCTATTTTATTGTTTCACTTTCTTACGAGGCCGGCAAACGAGAAACTGCTGAAATGTCTTTCGTTATAAAAGAGGGTTTCAAACATCCCTGTAGAGCGGTTTTCAATTAAGGTGCAACATGCCAGTGATGGCTGACTGAAAATGTTGGACGCATTTGCTCAAACCATTTTTTTCTTGACAGCACTCCTATACGGCACGAATAAACGCTGACATTTGCCTTCTCTAGAGGGGGTTTTGTTCAAAAACAAATTTAATGCTTCAGACTTAGCCCCACGTTTCTAAATCCACATACTTTGCTACGAAATCCTCGCTCGAGAAGACTATATACGTCTCAAAACGATTGCCAGCGCATACGCTCGCTTTTGCGAAAAAAAAAATATTACAAGAATGGTTTTCCTCGGACCTTTTTAGATCGCAGGGTTGAGAAACACGTTGCGAAGACGACATACGTCTCGAAACGATTGGCAGCGCATACGCCCGCTTTTGAGAAAACAATATTACAAGAATGGTTTTCCTTGGACCTTTTTAGATAGGAGGGTTGAGAAACACGTTGCGCTAGATTGAACGAAAGATAAAGAAAGCGATGTCTGAGTCTTCGAAGCAAAACATATGCCGACTCGACCCATTGTTTCGCGTTCCATGGGGTCTTCAAAGGAGATTGCATGAAGGCAAATGGAAAGACAACTAACTGAAGAAACTGAATCTGCTTCTTAATTATCTAAAGGAATTGCGAACCAAACTTTACCTTTGTGTAATTGTAAAGAAAGCTGATATACTGAGCGTGATGGTTTAGAGAAGATTTTTTAAAAATAAAGACTGACAAGACAATTTAGCTGCAATTCTGAATCACAGCACAGCATCTAGCAGCTGCCTATGGAAGCTTTAAATGTGATGCCACAACACCGTTGCTGCTTTCACGCTATTAAAATTTCTACACACAGGGGGTTCACGGGGGTTAGCTGTCTGCATAAATGCTTTCTCTGAATATCCGACTCCCGTGAATGAACTTTGTAACTAAGCTTTCGGTACGACGAAACAAGACAACGAGGTACTGCAACGACCAAGACCACGAAAACACCGCTGTTACAGGACGCTCACCTTTATACCAGGTGTTTCAGTAAAGCTTGCTACTAATATTTATAAATATGCAAAAGTGGGCATATTGTTGCTTTTGCGCATGCTAATACCACCGTGGGCGGACGTCCAAAAATGACGCATAATATTAATGGCTAAGTCGCTTCAATTGATAATTGATTCTGATAGAGTTTTTAACGCTTGTAGATAGGCAGCTGGTTGCAATTTTAGATATGAGCTTTCCAGTCAAAATAATATCTTACATATAAGCACAGCATTACGACCAACGCGACTGTTCGTTTTCAAGGTTTATTGTGCCAACAGTTTCGGGAATGGTATTCCCTTCGTCAGGGCAGGCTTACAATAAAACTGTTTTGCTGAAATAAGGACACGGAGCGAGCGAGGAGGTATAATCTCCGCTCTTAAAGCAAACTTGAGAGTGAGAGCAAGGGGCTGTATAATGGATTGAGCAGCTCGCACAGGGGTCGCGGCTGAATAAACTTACAGAAAAACGCAGAGAAAAACGGGGAGGTGGGAATAGTAAAGGAGTAGAAAAGACATCGCATATTAAGAGGAATAGAAAAGGGAAAGGAGCGTTAAACACGGCTCTCGGAGCACCAGGAGGCCGCCCCCCTCTACGACACTCCCGCAAGACGCCGCTGGGTCCGCGCGGGTTGGCCCCGTGTCAGGTATCCTGAGAGGCTTGCTGGGGACGCACCCGAGATACACTTGTTCCGCGCCGCAATGGCAACCTACGACCGTGCCATAAGCGTATGTTTGCTTAATTTTTCGTCTGGCTCCTCTGTCGGCCTTTTCTACCAGACATACTGGCGCCCTTCTTCCCATAAATATACTAGGCCGTTTCAACCCGTGTCCGGCAGTGCGCTTCCCGTGAAAAAGCGGCAGCCGTCAGGAAAAAAAGAAAAATAAGGAAGAATACTTAGCTAAGTCAGAGCGCGTAATGAGAAGGCAGAGAGGAATTTGGGAGAGAAAACGAAAGGGAGAAAAAGCAGAAAATATTATTAGTACAAAAAAGTTTGAAAAAAGATAAATATTTACACACACACACACAAAAATGAACAGAATGTGGCGCCAAACAAATACGTAATGCATGATGAATATGAAAAAAGCGCGGAAGACATAATATAGAATACAAAAAATTTTAAAGCAAATATCATATATAGGAAATAATAACAGTACATGCGTGCAGAAACCGCGAAAGGTCTGCGGCCCGCGGGGCTACCGCGTGGTCCCAGTGGGCTAGGTGATAGAGCAAATATAGGTGCCTATTTCGGATAGAGCATGGATGCTGGCAGTAGGTTGCACAAAGGAGATTACCGAGAAAATAAACAGCTAGATTACCAGCCATTTCAGAGCGTGGTTGAAGTTGTGGAGAACAACAACCGGCGTATTCTGATTTATAATGCTGTCCGAATCCTATGATGGCTGAAATTTCCTACGTTGTTTGATTCAAGCAGGAGAGCCTCCCTGGAGTAGCGTTCATGCCATGGGAGAACGTGCCAAACTTATGAAGTATGGCTCTCTTTGTTCCCTGCAATAGGTGCTAGGGAACCCGGACTGGAGAAGGATGACGCGAATGTTTTGGAAACTGTGGAGTGGCAGACGTAGGTGCTTGGAAAGGGGTAAGCTTGGTAAGGATGACACATGGGCTTTGTGGTTGTTCAAGCGGAGGCGAAATGATGTCTTGGTCTGACCAATATGCTCTTGCCCGCACACCTCACAATGAATTTTGTAAATCACATTGCTTGAGTCGCAGTCGAGGCCTTCGCTTATGTGAAACACAAAGTTGTCGAACTTGGATTTTGACAGTTTGGCGTCTAAAATGTGCGGACAGACTTTGCACCGAGGTTTGCCGCATGGGTGACACCCACCCTGGGTAGAGGTCTTTGGTTTCGCATTGACAAGCAAGTGTCTCAAGTTCTTGTCTCGGCGGTACACCACTCGGGGCGGTTCCTTGAATATTAGTGACAACCTATTACTCTTTCTGATTATATTAAAATGAAGGCTTAGTATGTTGCTTACTCTGGGAGCCGGTGAGAAGCTAAGGATTAGGTTTATTTTGCTGTCGTCTTTTACCTTGTTTTCTGCCAGGGTGGACGTGCGGTGCAAGTTGCGTCCACGTTCAATCGCGTCATCGACTATTCCCCCGGGGTATTTCTATAGTGACAGAGCGGCTTTGAGAGTCCTCGTATGTTGGTCAAATTTCTCTGTGGTAGAAAATATTCTTCGGTATCTGTGCGCCTGAGAAAATGGAATGCAATACACTGTAAAACAAGCATTTCATATTCTCAGTCGCACAGATACCGAATAATATGTTCTACCACAGAGGAATTTGACCAACGTACATGGACTCTCAAAGCCGCTCTGTCACTATAGAAATACCCCGGGGGAATAGTCGATGACACGATTGAACGCGGTTGCAACCTAGACCAAACGTCCATCCTGACAGAAAACAAGGTGAAAGGCGACAGCAAAACAAACCTAATCCTTAGCTTCACCTCAGCGGCTCCCAGAGTAACATACTAAGCCGTCATTTTAATATAATCAAAAGGATTATATTCCCGGGCCGCCGAGAGCCGTGCTTAACACTCCTTTGCTTTTCCTATCGCTCTTCAAATTCGTTGTCTTTTCTATTCTTTCGCTATTTCCACCTCCCCGTTTTTATCTGTGTTTTTCTGTGTTTTATTCAGCCGCGGACCCTGTGAGGGCTGCTGCGCAGTCCATTATACGGCTCCTTGCCCTCACTCTCAAGCTTGCTTTGAGGACGGAGATTATATCTCCTTGCTCGCTCTGTGTCCGTATATTAACAAAACTGTCAGCCTGCCCTGACGAAGGAAATATACCACTCCCGAAACTGTTGTCATAATAAACCTTGAAAACAAACAGTCGCGTTTGTCGTAATGCTGTACTTACACTATATATATATATATATATATATATATATATATATATATATATATATATATACAGGTCAGCGGTATGCCTCCCTTGGGGCGCTTGATAACGACAAGCAGACACAGTCCTTATCGCTCACGCTCGCGTAAATCGCGCTGCCAGCGCCTGCTTTGCAGCCCTGTCACCGTTTTAAACAGCAGCACAACGGGCTAAATGATATGTTCGTTCCTACGCGGAACCTTTGAGAGCACTGCAATCGTGGCGCGTATGTGGATGTCACACAATATTTTTTTTGTATTTCGGGGGCATCTGCAGATAGCGAAAAAAAGCCGATACGTAATAGATGTAAAGTTAGAAACTGTTCAATCGGACGTTTCGCGGACTGTTCTACAAGGTCTTCATTGGACTTTTTCGCCATCTTCATTGCTTGCGAAGTTGATAATTATCTTGACTAATCATATGCATTTAAGCACGATACAAAAATAGTGCGAGTTGCTCTACACAATAGCCAGCAACATAAATTTGGCCGTGTCGTTGTACAGTGCCATGGCATACTTTTAAACCCTGCCTAAAGTTAGCTGGGCCGCCCGGTATACCCACTCGACCACGTGGCTATGTCGTGGTATCACATGGTCTTTAGACACCCCCTTTGGATGTCATCACAGGGCTTCACAAATACGCTATCGGATGGTCTTAATGTCAAAGGAAAACTCAATGGTCACCCAACGTGAAACGTCAAAGGTCAACTAAAGGTCATAGGTCAAGGTAGGGGTCAAGTGTAAGACAGCACCACTGTAACACATATGCTCATATACGATATCCTTGGTTCGGCTGAAAGTCGTTCAGGTCGTTGGGCTGTCTACCCGAAGACTGCTTTACCTAGCGTAGTGAAGCTTATCGCTTCAAAACCAGATTTTTCATTTTCGGCAGTTAAGTATTGATCACTAACAGCATGCAAAAAGTTTTGTCCTTATGGTCTGATACAGCACGCACAGTAAAACTGCCAAGTTTAAAGAATAAATAATTCTGCTAGACTGTGTGGCTCTGTACTGGTATCAAGACTAACGTACTATTAGCCTGGGAAAGCACAATGCTTGGCTGACTTCAATATTTAACAAGAGGGGGCGGTGAGTTCTGCAGGTTCATGCTTCAGTTATTCCGTTCCGCGCTTAATGGTTTGCAGGTGCTGAAGGCCAAGCGATTCGAGCATCTGCCTCTCATGCGGGACGTCGCGGTTCGATCCCCAGTGCCCCCGGGGTACCCACCGGTGGTAAAATAGGTACAAGTTTTGCCCCGCTTAGGTGTTCGCACTAATTGCGGTGAAGTGCCTGGGTAATGGGTCTTGTACCCACCTTTATTACGCCCTAATAGTGGCTCTTGAGTGCTCTCGCGTTTGCATGCAGACTGGAGGCTGCATTTTCTTCTTATTGTGCGTGCAATAAGGTGTTACACTGGAGGCTTATCTTCGTCGTGTCCAAAGAACGGGAGACCCATAATGGCAATCACCGTAATAGCAGTCTTTCTTCCAACTTCCACATGGGAAAGCATGTCCTTAACGCCCGACGAAATGGTATTGTAAGTTCCTCCGCCATTGTAGGCTAAGCATGAAGATGAAAAATATGAGACGTCGCTTGCCCGACTGCGAGACCGGAGTGTCCTCTGCCCTTGCTTTGTCGTCGCCACTTGGCACTGACTCCTCGTGTGCAGGAGGTCTTATTATGCGGTACCATAAGAGCCTCGTTGGAGCGGAAAGTCGTTGTGGTCTGGTGAACGGTGTTATACTTGTCATGGACCTTGTAGCACACTCCAGGGGTGTGAAACAATGTTGCGATGCGGATTTGCAAAAAATATTATTCATTGAAGTACAAGAAGGGTAAGGTAATGTCACAAGGTTAGGTTATGTTAGGTTAGGTTAGGTGCTGTATCAAGGCAGAAGGTTAGGTGGGCGGATGAGATTAAGAAGTTTGCAGGCATGGGCGGGTGCAGCTGGCAAAGGGCCGGGTTAATTGGAGAGACATGGTACAGGCCTTTGCCGTGCAGTGCATTGTAGCCAGGTTGATGATGATGATTATGATGATGATGACTATGATGAATTTTCATAAGACGGACCATTGCCCATGGATAGGTGAGGCTTTATGTGACGTTTCACATCCAATCCGAGAGGCCCGTACCTGAAGCGTGTTGTTGCTGAACCTTGTACAGCGAAAGTCCGTGCGCATGCTAAATGCGCTTATCGCAATATGCAGAGCTGAATGTCGAAGTAGGCGGCTATAAGGGGATTAGACCGATTAAATATTCACGGGGCCATTCTCCGTGCGCAGGGACGACACGGACTTAACAAAGCCGAAATAAATGCGACGTCATTGGCCGCGTGTTTCATATGTTCCAACGGTACGTCATATCTGTGCTCCTTTTGTAGTCATTCTTGCAAGTAATCATGGGTAAACATTCCTACAACAGCTCAACACATATAGCTCTGCAACAGTGCCTACTATCATTTTGTGACGTGGGATTATGCAATCATGCAGAAGTCGTGTATGCGTCGTACACTTCACGTAGGTCTCCGATCACGTGTATCTATGATCACGTAGGCGTGCGATATCATACGCATATGATCACGGAGGAGTATGACTCGTTACGTGTACACAGCAATAATAGCCTGCAGAGATGTACATATCTATTACATTTTTTTTCAATAGGTTTGGTGCGCTGTGAAAACCGGGCGAAAGCTGGTTAAAAACAAATGCACGTGGGAGGCGTTCGCGCCACCCGGTTTCACGAGGCATGTACTGCGCCTTCGAAAAGACAAGTGTGCTTGAGAGCGAGCTGCCACTACCGGCAGCTTGCCTAATGCACTGTAAAGAAAATTCCGTCAAAATGACGGGATATACCTTGGCAGCTCCATTTCCAAGCATTTGACCGTCAAAATAACGGTATGCCGACATTTTCAAATGATGGTGCCTTTTCATCACTTTTAATGTTTTTCTTGTGAATCTGAAATACAATTTAACCGTCAATTTCATGACATTTGGCCATCAAACTGAGAGCAGAACATCATTTCTAAATTACGGTTTTTCATTTATTTTGATGTTTTTCTTGTCAATGTGAAATACAACCAAACCGTCAATTTGATAGCATTTGACCGAGCAGTTACACTAAGCCGTCATTTCTAAATGTCAATGTTTTTTCCTGACTTCAATGTATTTTTTATCAATTTCTAAGTACAACCAAACCGTGATTATACCATTTGATTGTCTGTGATGGTAAGCTGTCAATTTTAAGTAACTGTTTTTATGACTTCACGACTTTTTGCCAATTTGAAATTATCTATAACTGTCAGTGCAGCATTTGGTCATCAAGGTAATAGCAGGCTGTCATTTTAAAATGACGATGCGTTTAACCATTCCAAACTTTGGCTTCTCAACATGCAATGCAACTGCGTTGTCATTATGATAGCCCAACGCGGCAAGTGTCAACATAATTCTATGTCAATATATAGTGTGGTCAACCTGAGCGCATGACAGTCACTTGCAGTGGGCAGTACCTCATAAAACATGCAACAAAAACAAAATTTACATCTCTACTTGCATTTTTATTCACAAATTAAAGTGCCTTCAGCAGGTTGAGTGGCTTTGTCGCGATTCCAATGGCCCTGCCTTTGCCGTGCCCTTTCGTTGACTTGATCTGCCCAAGGTACCTGGAAACAAAATGAGGATAGAATAAATCCATGCTCCATTAACTGTGACAATCACATACTCTGGCTATACACGTGAAATGCCAATAATGTGTGAACTGCACTACCTTCTGCAACACACAGTATTATAAAATGAAAAGATGAGATTAATATCATGTAGCAGCAAATGTGAGCACAATAGTAGTGTGCTTAAATAGCTACATATATATGCACTTACGATGCATGATGTACCTAAATGTAACCATTACCATAACTCGTAGAAACAGCCCACAATGGCACACACACCCCGTATAGTATTTCTAGCAACAATAGGTGCTCATCACGTACAGGGAACATGCACAGACTCTAGAAACAATAACTATGTCAAAGCATTTTGCTGCATTTAAGGGCTTCTGCTGTTAGCCGCATACATGCGCCAGTATTAACACCACAATGTCCAGGTACAGGCTGCATTCGCGCATGTGACAGCCGTGCATACATTTACGAACCTCATTATCATGCTCTTTCATCTTACTACTTGGAGAACGCTCATTCTAATTTCTGTGCTCTTGGCCGCAAATAGGCGGAATTTCATACATGAAATCTCAGCAATCAACAAACCTGTCACGATGATGACTTTTTTTTCCTTTTACACTATAACTGTTGACACACAGGGTAGCCATCTTCTCAGGTGCCGACATAGCAACCTTTATGATGGCTCTTTCACCTGTCCATTTCAAGTGCTGAGCAATTCTGGGCAAATATGGGATCCCAGTATATTTTTTTTGAGAGGGGGTAATCACCCAGCCAGCCTCTAAAAGATCACCAGGTGAAAGGGTAAAGTGCCATGAAATGGTTGTGTCAGTACATGTGAAGCTCTCCTGCCTATGTGTCACATCTCCAGTTTCAATGCGAAAAGAAAACAAAAGCTGACATTCATCATAGCAAAATGTTTGTTGATTGCCCAGAAGGTGAGAAAGAGAGCTCTACTTTCTTGGGGCCGATTTTATACAGGCTAGAGCGAGCACTGCATCAATGGTAACAAGGAAACCTATGGTCTGTGAAAGTGCAGACAGGCATTCGGCAACTTAGTGCCCCATGTGTGGACGCAGCCTATAGTAAGACAACACTGCAATGTTGCACTACAACATTAGCCAGTGGACACGATACATAGCAGAGCGACTTAAAAGAACCACATTTTCATCTAATTTCCACTCCCATTTTTCCCGAGTGCTGCACACGTTACATTACATTACATGCTTGTTTAACCATGACATCTGCAAGCATCGGAACAAGTGACTGCTTAATTGGCACATAATGAATACTGCGTCCATTCCTAAAGGTCATCTCGACTGGATCTATCATTTTAAATTCGTTTTTATAAAATTCGTGCGGTGCATATTTACTTTGCAACACACAACCAACAGTATTAAAAGGGGTTTCTTCAGTGCTTAGTGCAGAGAAAATCTTGCCAGATGCTTCGTCATCTATGTTGTGTTCGTGAAGTATCTGACCAATAATATTGAGCCTGCGGTCTACGGACAATAAATTCACACAATAAATTTCAGTGCTTATATGGTGCACCACGGATGACGGTAGAAGGTGAAATGTTTCTAATTTCATTAAAAATAGGGCACCATTTCTTGTCTGCCAAGACTGCGCAATAGAGTCTGGAGCGTCTGAAGGTGCTCGTTCAACAGCGGTGCAGTTTTCATCTACACTGCTATGTGCAGCAAAATCTTCGCATTGTGCCACACTGCGCCTTGAACACAAACTGCTGCCATGACAGCGACTTACATGAGAAGTGAAAGATTTCGCGTTTGAAAACTCTATTTTGCTATTAAAAAACTCACGTGCGGTGGCAACACCAGAAGAAATGTGTTTTCTAACATGTATAACTGCTTGCCTGAAGAGAAACTGGGCATCACAGAATGTATGATGGCAGCTAAATGCTTCCCCTGATAAAGTTGGAGTAGCAACATCTGTAACATGACTGCACGAAACATGCACACGCAGCGCATTAAAAGTTCTCAACTGTTTGGAGCAGCCCTTATTTACGCACAGAATGTTAGTGTTATGAATATTGGGCTGTGTGTGTCTCATATTTGTACAAGTTCAGAACTGGAGTCTGGCAGAATGACAAAAGATCATGACAGTAAACAAAGGTTGCAGGAAGTGTAGCTTAGAATTATGCTCTTATGAGCCATCTCCGCTGACGATGTGCCGCAGAAATGCCTTGGGCGCATGTAGAGAGCTCGCTTGTGCATTAAAGATTTCAGTTATTAAAATTAGGTGTCCTCGTAATTAAGAAGTAGATGAAAAAAAGTTCTGCGATATCAAGTGCATACCTTGCTTGACGGAGCTTCATTGAGTTGATATCCGCGGCCAAATATGCACCAGAGCTGCCACAAGGCCCACGCTGACCCTTGATTGAAAATACTCCCAACCTGGTCTGCAAGCTAGAGATTATTGGTGCTATTAGTAATCAATCGTAGCCACTTCACTGTTGCGTAAGGTGGCTTGCATGCTGCAGGCACAAGCAGATGTTTGCAGGCGCCTTTATTATAAACATTTCAGCATTTTATTAATTCATTAGTGCACAATGCAATGAAATTTACGACATTTCCCTGACTGTATCCGACACCACATACGAACTAAAGCTTTATATTATTGATGTGTACACCATATAAAGGACTGGGCTACAAAAAACGAATATATGAAGTTCATTAGTCACCACTGGGCTGATTGTGAGATTGTCATGCTTCTGAAAATACAATCAGTGTCACTCAGACCTCCGATAACTTCCAAATGGTAGCCATGGGGTGCTTATCGAACACAAGCGGCCAAGCTATACGAGGCAAAATCTTGCACAGCTTAGGGGACGACTTACTGGCTGGTACGAAAATTCGATCATGCGGTTGGCCAGAGTAGTTTTGGCTAGTAATGGGATGCATGCTTTGAATTAAAGCATGCTGGCCGTCTCATGCAATCACAGGAAATGGGGCCCTTTTAAGCCTGCGACACTCCTCGATTGGTGAAAATTCAAACATGCCGCTCCTAAAGTGGAATATTTTTGTGGTCAGTTTGACATTTCACGAATCGCAGAATGCAGCGGGCTTAAACGGAGCAGCTTTACATTTTCGGGAAACAGGACAGAACTTTTGCTGGTGTTGTGCTTATGTAGCCAATTAAGACACTCGAGATAACGATTTTTTAAATGCATGCCCTTCAATGCTTCACTAAATAAACCTGCAGCATTATAGAACTGTCTGAAAATAGCTTGTTTGAAAAAAAAATTTAATTCTGAAATTTTTTGTTGAGTTCCTTTTCGACAACCTCGCTACAGTGGCAGAATAGCGGAACCTGGTAGAGACGATTTGTAAAAAGTCTGTTCAATATAAAAGAAGCTCATTGCTATATTAGCGACTACACTCGTTCGATGTTTTCTGAATGAGCTTCCAATCATCATGGCAGCGTTGTGTTGCAATCACCCCATTTGTAATGAAGCACAGTGTTAGTTTTTTTATTTATTTTTATTTATTCATACTGTTAACCCTCTGCATGAGGGTCATTACAGGGAGGGAAACATATATAGACACAAGTGCAATTCTCTTCGCTAAAAAAAAGAAACACTCAAATGCACAGAATTACAGATTTGCACAGCAATCTTCCAGGAACGCGTTCACACCTATCACAAATTTTTCTACATCTGTTTGGTCCACAGCGTCACTTGGTAGTTGATTCCAAATTTTTACAGCATCGGGAAAAAAGGAGTAGCGATAGACATCAGTACGTGTAATAATAGGTTGTAATACCTTACTGTGATTTTTCCGAGGGCAACGCTTCAGGGGAGGTGTAACATAGTGATGTTTATTAACTTTGACTTTATCATTCATTATCAGAAAAAAAAAGTTTCAATTTCTGCTTTGTTCTTGTTACTTCTAGTGATTCTAACTGACACTCTTTTAGCATTGCTGTGACTGAATCAGTGCGGCGGTATTTAGAGCATATAAAACGTGCTGACATCCTTTGCAATATTTCCAGTTGCCGTTTTAAACCCTTTTGATGAGGACTGCACACTGCACTTGCGTACTCTATGATTGGCCGCACGAACGTCTTGTACGCAATCAATTTAATTTCTCTAGTCGCATTCGGCAACTTCCTCCTCAGGAAACAGACCTTCTGGTAGGCTTTTAAATAGACAATTTCAATATGGGTGCGCCAGTCAAGATTATTTGTTAATGTCACTCCCAAGTACTTGAGACACTTTACTTGACCTAAGGAATTTTCACCGATATTGTATCGAAACATCATAACATTCTGCTTCCTTGTTACTTGCATGTAATTAGATTTTTGGTAGTTTATTTCCATACCCCATTTCAGGCACCACGAGTTTAACGACTGAAGACACCTATTTATGTTCATCTGATCTGCCGGGGAAGCCACAGGAGAGTAAATCAAACAATCATCGGCAAAAAGTTTCATTCTGATAGGCGATTCGACGATAGCAGAAATATCATTTATATACAATAAAAACAAAAGCGGACCTAAAACGGAGCCCTGTGGCACCCCCGACAGAACTTCACGCCTATCCGATACTGCACTTTCTATTTTGACGACTTGACAGCGGTTACTTAGATAGGCCTGAATCCACAGTACTTTATTTTCAGCGATTCCTAACCTGCGTAGTTTAAAAAGAAGCTTATGATGCGGAACTTTATCGAAAGCCTTCGAGAAGTCTACACAGACCACATCTACCTGCTGACGTTCATCTATAGCCTTGCAAAAGTCGTTCACTGTTTCAATTAACTGCGTTACTGTCGAAAGGCCGGTCCGAAAACCATGCTGAAATGGACACAATAGGTCATTTATTTCCGAAAAATGAAGGATGTGTTTAGCTATTATGTGTTGAAAAACCTTGCAACATACGGAAGTGAGTGAAACTGGCCTGTAGTTTTTTACAAGAAGTCGATTACCGCCTTTAAATACCGGAACTACTATTGCGCTGCGCCAGTCACGAGGTAAAGAATGATCCCGCAATGACTTTTCAAATAAAATTTGCAAATAATATGATAACCACTCAGCATACCCTTTAAGGAATTCCGTCGGTATTTCATCGGGACCGCTCGATTTCTTCGGGTCCAGAGACAGCAGCTGCTCACAGATGCCCTCCCTATTGATGCGAATCTCGTGCATTTAGTATGGCAACGGGTAAATTATTGTATGATCACTCTCAATATCATTGTCATCCCTACTAAAGACCGACTGGAAGAAATCATTAAACAGATTTGCAATATCGTTTTTATCAGTCACCTCATCGTCCCCATCCATTACCTGTGTGATTGCGTTCTTTTTCGCTGAAAAATATCGCCAGAACTTTTGTGGTGAGCTTGTGAGAAAATTAGTCAGTGTTGTATTGAAGTAAGTTTTTTTCAAATCTAATAACACTGTTTTCAGCTTCTTTTTGATGTTTGAAAGTTCTGTCGCTCTATTTTTTTGCTTTCGTAGCCTTTTTACCTTGCGCTTTAACTGAATGATCTCTCTACTGATCCAAGGATTGAGCTGCTTCGATTTCTTTGAGCGAGTGGGAACAAACCTATCAATGCAATATTTTAGTGTGCCCTTAAAACGTTGCCACAATTCCTCGACACTTTCATGGTGTGATGCAGTCGCAAACTGATTCAAGTTTTCTTCTAAGACGTCTAAGATAGACGTATCGTCTGCCCGGCTGTAATCTTTGACCCGTAATAAAACATGCGATTTTTTGCGAACTTGTGTGTTCAACCGCACATTCAAACAGATCATCTTGTGGTCAGATAATCCCGGCTTGACAGATATAGTGTGGTCTGCCACTTTAGGGGATAAGAAAACCAAGTCCAACAATGACTGGGACCCCGATGTAACCCTTGTAAAATCCTTTACTATTTGCTTAAGGTTATGAGTAAACATAATTTCCATTACTTTATTCGCACTGCTTATTTCTACATTACCTGTTGACAAAGTTTCCCAATTAATATGTGGCAAATTAAAGTCGCCAGCCATTATCAGTCTGGTGTTCTTATTTATATGAGAGTTAAGGAACAAAAGCAATTCATCCAAAAATTCAGGAGATGTAGAAGGCGGCCTGTACACAACACCTACTAAATGTACAAGGTTCCCACAAGAAACCTTGCACCACACCATTTCAGAAAGGCTGCAGTTAAGAGCGACTGCAGATACTGTGCTTTTCACAACAATAGCCACCCCCCCTCCTCTGGAATTTCTATCCCATCTAAAAACGTGGTAGCCTGGTGGGAAAATGCTATCGTTACTAATTCCCTCATGTAACCAGGTCTCGGTTATTAACAGTAAGTCAGGGTTCTCGAAAATTAGCAAATGTTCTAAATCAGTTGTTTTGTTTGCTACACTGCGGGCGTTTAACAGAATAATTCTGAGCTATATTTGCGAGCAATCGCTATGATCATCAGAATCTGCAGTTGATTTGGTCGGGGACAGCGAACTATGACCAGCAGACTCATCGATAACTTTGGGTCGTCCTATCTTATCTTGGTGGGTTCGGTACAGACAACGCTCTTGTCGTTCATGATCCCATGCGTAAATGGTGTTGTTAATCTTAAGTTTATCATGTATCAGTTTGACCTTTGTTCCGTTATCTCTTTCTGCTTTACTACTTTGCCACAGTTT
Organism: Amblyomma americanum; assembly: GCA_030143305.2. Taxonomy (NCBI): domain Eukaryota; kingdom Metazoa; phylum Arthropoda; class Arachnida; order Ixodida; family Ixodidae; genus Amblyomma; species Amblyomma americanum. The sequence continues at coordinate 127,940 of JARKHS020001978.1, read as the reverse complement.
TTTTCGTACTGCTACTGTTTCCTTCGCATATTCTGGGCTTACACTTATCGGGCCGCCTTTCAACTTCCCGCAATTCTTAAATACCAACTCTCTTTCTCTAGAGTCGAAAAAGTGCATAATGACAGGTCTATGGCTACCAGTTTTTTTCTTGCCTATACGATGAATTCTGTCTACAGTTTTCGCCTGAACGCCCAATTTTTCATTAAATATCTTCTGAACCACAGCTTCCCTCAGATCGGAATCTGATTCGTCTTTTGCTTCTTTGACACCAAAAACCAAAAGATTATTACTTCTGCTCCTGTTCTCGTATTCAGTCAACTTATCTGCCTGCTGACGAACAAGGGTATCTAAAGTTTGCATTGGTTTGTTCATTTCTTCGATAATATCAAGAAATCCAGTCATCCTATCGCATTTTGCATTAAGTTCGGTCATTTCTGTTCTCAGTTTATCTATTTTAGCATCCAACGTGGCCTGGTTTTCTAGAATTAACTGCAACATTTCAGCAGTCTTTGGCCCCGGGTTTTTCTCAATATCACCAGAAACCAACAAAGACAATAACATAGACCAAGTGTCACTCAAAACAGTCAAAGCAGTCAACAATCTTCCAGGGCACGGCAGAACTAACAGAAAGCGGTTGTCACTCCTAACACTTCCAATATTAGTCAAATAACGAACCTGTAACAGCAGTATCGGAGGCTTAGACATGTTGCCGATTGTCCAGGTGCCGTGCCCTCTGAATGCTCCGGCGTCGCGCAGCTCCTTTTTTGTAGGCTAGCCACTGGTGACGTCACTGTCATCGACGGAAGACGCCCCTTGAACAGGTTATCGCTGATATCGCTGTCGTGATGGGTCGCGTAGAAAAATGGTTTTTCATCCGTTCCACAGGTGGAAATGCTTGCGGCAACAATCCACGGCAGAACCTGTAACAGCAGGATCGGAGGCTTAGACAGCGTAGTTGCAGTGTGGTTTCTCGTAAAACCTACTTTGCAAGCGAGATCGCATCATGTAAAAGAGGCCACATTAAGGAGGCCTCTAAAATTCACTGGTGCATCGCGCAGTGGGACTCTATACACAAGCGGTAATTCCGTTTTGCGTGAAGTAATTAATAAATGAATGGAGTTAGTAAGGCACACATTTCGTATCGGTAGCTATGTAAAACGCTCGTGATAAAGACACTGTTTCTCCCCCTGGAAAATCAATCCATGCTTTCAGCGCGTTACACCTTCCATGACATTCTGTTCGTGCAGTATGCTACACTAAGTTCAACCTTCTGTAAACGGAAACGGCGGGGCTGGCAAACACCATCGTGGGGCACTTCCGATCGCGATCAAGCCGATCCGAAACAGGATCGAGCTGCCATCGCCACCCGACACCGACGTAAGCTATTCATAACTCGGTGTGCCAGCAAGCGAAGAACAAAAAAAAAAGAGAGAGCGCAAGAAATAACACTGAAAAGTCTATTTTAAACAAAAGTGCACGAAAACTAGTCTGCCTTTTATTGACGCTTAATTTTACGAATCTACGACTGTACCGTCGACACCATGTAGTCAAGGGAGCTGCAGATGGTCAGCCTGGTAGTCATAGCACATGTTTTAGCCTGAATAACAAATGAAAATGTAAAAAATGGTTTTTACAACTACTTTTACTGTCTATTAAGCACACTCATCGGGTGTTCTGCATTTAAACCGCGGCACATGGCGCGGTAGAGCTCGACCAACTCGATTTCGATCCTTGGTCCACGCAGCAGTGATCGAAAGTCTGATCCGTACGAGGTTCGATCGCGATCGTATGTGCACGCATGACAGGGATACTAAAAACGACTTTCTTCGACTCTTCAATCAACGCGCGCCAATGCTCTTCGTACGCTTCAGTGTTGCTCACAGGAACCGTTTTTTTTTTCTTACACGCGGATGCACGCAGCCTCTGAAAATCGCTGCACATGGCTGAACAATGACGCCTCGATTCACGCACGAAGGACCACGCGTTAACGATCGCGGTTGTGTGGTTTCCGATTTACGCAGAAGCACGTCTCTAAAAGGCAGTCTCGGGCCCACGGCCATAGATGCATGTACGTACATTAAGCGTGAGAACTAGCGTGCTTCTCGTAAGCTATGCGCCTCACAGAACACGTGCTGCACGAACTAAGCATGTAAACAGACGAAGAAGCATATCAGCAAAACACGGTGCACTTACCTTTACCCGCTACAGCTGACTGTCGGCTTCAGCTCGATGCCCACACGTTCCTTGATTGCGTCTTGGCGCCCTTCCAACGCGCCACGAACAAAAAGGCAAAATGGCTCAAGAAGCAGAATGCACACCTTCGCAAAAGCAGCGAGCACAAAGAAAAGCCACTGCTGCTGCTGCTGATAGGAAGAAAGGAAAGAAAACTGCATGGGCCTGCCTACTGGCTCAAGCCGAGTCACGCTCGATGCCGCGTGCTGAAAGTAGTAGAGTTAAAGGATAGGAGAGCAAAGATAGAAAGGAAAGGCGCGCGCTAATAAGCCCCGGGCCGATCCCGGAGACAGTGTAATACCGGGCCGACCCGCCAAAAAAGAATAAAAGCGAGGGGACGGGAGCAGCACTTCCTGCGCAAGCTACAACCGGACGAAGAGGACTCCTTCCCCGGCCCGATGCACGCGCTGAATGACGCGTTTAATGACGTCTCACATGACTGACGTACTCCTACGCGCCAGCCAATAGAGTTTTTCGTTTTGTGTTGCGCTCTCCGTCTCTTTCTCATCGCTCGCTCGTTCACGGTGAAGTCGCAGTCTTTCAAGTTTGACGCTGACGGCTCGTCAAGATAGATAAAAAGATGGACGTGAAAATGACGGTGGCTTTTTACAGTGTGCTTAATAGTAAGCAACATTCGGTTTGGTTCACCATGTTACGAGTGTGCTCTTAAAGAAGTAGCTGGTGCCTCCTAATAGTTAGGCCCCCTTGACACAAGACATAGGCGCTCAAATTACACTGCATTTCATGGCGTTTCTTTGCAAATATCTCGAAGTTTGGACCGCCTCGATCCTCGCCCATTAACAGAGCAATAGATCCTCGGTCCGTAGCCACAGCAGTCGACTGCCCTCAAGGCATACAAGGCACTCTTTGCCTACTTGAGAGCGACTGGATTGAGTGACAAATTGTGACAGCGTTGTGCGTGTGTGTGTGTTATGCCTTTTTCCCCTTCTCTCTTCCTCCTTTTAGCCCCCTAATCCCTCTTCCCCTGTGCAGGGTAGCCAACAGGAACCCCTTTCTGGTTAACATCCCTGTCTTTCCCTCCTCCTCTTTATCAATCTAAATCGAAGTCCATGATTCTATTTCTTCTTTTTTCTGAGAAAGGTTTATAGATCGTCAAAGTGAATTAAAATGAAGATCTCCGCAACTTCACTTCAGCTGCAAAATGAAGGCCACCAATGCAGTCGCCTTCACGCGCCCTTCCTTCACGGCAGGGTACGGACAGAAACGTTCCAGCCTATGCTGGCATGCTCGCCGGCTGCATAACGTTTCGTCTAAGATGCGGTGGGACACGAGACAATGCGGAGCTGGAGAACCTTTATATAATACTCATATACACCCGGTATGGCCCTTAGTCTAGGAGCCCTCTTTCCGCTTCCTCCAGCATGGCCTGCTCGATCAGTCCTAGCTGGACGTCGGGCTGTTAGGCGAGAAGAGCGGCCTTCCTCGAAGGGGGGGGGGGGGGGGGGGGGTCGCTTAACATTTAACACCACCTCCATTCAGTACAGCAGCATTGCTGAGGCGGCTGAATGCGTGACACTCGTCAACGCAGACAGCGCTTTACTAGCGCATACAAAAATATTCACAGACTCTGAAGGAGCGTACCGACAGTTCCTCCGAGGGACCCTCCCACACTTCTGTGATCGAATACTGTATACACTACCCAACCCTCCCCACTCCACCACCGCCACATGGGGTCCTGAAAACGGGGGTATCAATGAAAATGTGGGCGCTATTGCATTTGTCCCAGATTTGAGCTTCCGAGCTGTCGACAGAGTATGGCCTCTCCAAACCATACATACACCCTCATCAAACCTCTCGAACACGACACCACTGTCTACTACTACCACTGCTCCCGCGTCATATACCCCCAATCATATCCCACGCTCAAACAAGAAGCACGTACTGGTGACAGCTCTAGACGCATTCCTTTCTACCGCTCTCTTCGTCCTTATCTTTCATCTCACCCTCTTTCCGCTGAGCTGCACCAGATACAACGCCACACCACCAACACTCTACGCATAGCCCTGGTAAGGCCCACGTTCTCTTCGTGCTGCTTTTTTAGCCCATATAGAACCCAAACCGCTCCGCTTAAATATGGATATAGAACGTCACAAAGGACGCCATGCATATTGGGTCACGTATCTCTGTGAACAATGCTGTGATCGCCAGGGCGTCTTGCACACGTACGTCTTACATAATCCCACCAACCCACATAACACCACAGCCGTTTTCACAAACGGGAGACGAGAGATTCTTGTTCGCAACAAGAGTTACGATGCAACCGCTATCGGAACAGAAAGCGGCGAGCCCGGCAAGACTCCGCACATATTGCCGCAGAGGACGTTAGGGAATAGGTGGCTTTGTCAAGAGCCCGCAATGCGTGCGGCGCAAGCCTCTGCATGAAAATGCGGCGTAAGAACCCTGCGTTGCGTGCCGATGACGCTCGCGCTCCAGGCCTAGGTGCACAAAATGGGGTTGACGAATTGATTCACCAGCCTCGCCAAGAACAATGGCACGAAATGCCGCAATATCCCTGATGCTGATGTCCTCGCAATGTATATGGAAAACGGCTCTTTGTTGCCTATCGTTTCCTGCCCGTCGCGACCACTGCAGCTTTACCAGAATGTTACAGACAATGCGCCTATGGTTCGCATACACTCACAATCCCCTGGCCACCTGAGCGAGTGCAGTATGTGTGCGGATGGCGTCTCTTCTGCAATTTAAATGTGACTATGGCGACACGTGGCGTAGGTGGCCGATTGTGCGAGTGCAGATCACGTAACCAGGGCTATCGCTACTTTTGAATTATTACCAACAATTGAAACGCTTGCGCCCCCGCCTGGCCGTCGACACAGGAGCAGCTGTTGGCCATTCGGGACGCACTGAGCACCCTCTGTCCACTCTTGGCATCTAGAAGAAGCCACCTTGATGTCCTCATAGACTCCTCGGGCGCCATCCGCAGTCTGCGGCGTGCTTTGAACACCAACTTATAGGCGCGGGAAATCCAGGACATACCTGAAAAATTCTTCCTCGCGGTATATGCACGATGCATTCGTCGAGATGCCCTCCCCAAACAAGCATTGGTGAATGGAGCAACACACGAATCACCTCCTCCGCGACCCCTTCAAGTGGCCTCAACCTCTCAGGAGACAGTGCTCCTCTAAGAAAAAGAAAACCTCCGGCGAGCCACGCGTGCACTTCTCCCGCCATGTGGTACCGACCTCTCTGGCGGCTTTGTGTGCTGCAAGAGGTCTTGCCTAGAATGTTACGCCTCTGTGTCATCCTCACCCCAGGGGTAACTTGGTCGTAGCCGGCACAGTATTATGCCCCTTTCGGCAACTCCTGCCCCGTCTGTCCCGCTCCTCTCTACGAGGCGGACACTAAATACTTGCTTTGGACCTGCATCTTTTTGCGTGCCACCCGGCAGAAACACCCGCTGCGGTGCGGACATGTCTTCAGAGCCTTCAGAGCCGAGCTGCCACAGTGCATGCCACACGAGCAGGGCAAGAAGGCAGACCCACATATGCGGAATTGGTCGCTCTCATCTTTACATTCGTATTCCTCTGAGAGTCCTCATACATCTTCTGCAATGGTGCAGCGGTTGCGGATGCACCACTTCCCTGCGATGTCAGGTGCTGCCACCAGTGAGTCTTGTACGACCCAAGTTGCTCTTCCTAAGTAAACTCACGATCAACATTTAATTTGCCAGGGCGGATAGTTTGCTGAATATCCACTGTATAGCAAGAAATGACTGCACAAGGTCGCTTGGCCTTGGTCGCCCATCTCGACTGCTTTCCCGTGGTGGTGGCCTGGGCAACCTACACCACCCTGTTTATCGCTCACAACGTCGAAGCCGGATTTTCTGAGTAAGGAGCATTTGACGATATCGCGTTATAACAAGACTCAGAAAAGAAGCAATGAAGATACGTGACAGCGCCCAGATACTAGACATCAATTTCCCATAGACATATAGCACTGCTAAATACAGCAATAATGAGCAGAAGTTGTCATTACCCGCATCGGTGATATAAATAACACTGCTAGATAGATTACAGCAAAACTGAGTAAAAGTTTCAATTACCCATATAGTGGCAATATCGCGCGGTAAATGGTTCCATTCCGAAACTGTTCGGGAGAAAAACAAAAATTTATACCTCTCAGTTTTTCACCTCAATTCTGGAATATCTTATTGAGATGGTCTTGTACTGAGGAAACATAATCAGGAGGAAGGCTTATAGTGGTCTTGTTCTATTCTTCCTGTTTGGGAATGAAAATTATTCTGGCAAAACTTCAACCGTAGTGCCTTCCTGCGCTTTCCTCACAAATTCCAACGAATACTTAGCCCCTGATACACTGAAAATTCTTGTGCAGTTGCCAGAATTGTACTGTACCCCCAAATTTTGCACATTTTTGAACTCGTTGAATGTCATCTTTGACCCATAGATTCTACACGATACAGGCGCAGTCAATTACAGACCTGATATATGTTCTGTACTACAGTTCTTTGGCTTCAGCTGGAAAATCTTTAGCCTTACGACACAGAAGGCCAAGCGTCCGACATGCTTTGGTTGTGATGCAATCAATATGACTGCGCCATAAAAAACGAGGGGTAAAATTCACACCTAGATATTTACAATCGCGCACGGGAAGAATCTCGGTGGTTTTTATGGAGTATTTCTTTTCGTATGGCGATCGATTGCTTGTGAAGTATATGTGGATTGCTTTCTATGAATTGATATGCATTCCACAGGCACTACACCAGCCGACAGTGTCATTCAAATAAAATTGTATGGCCGCACTATAATCTTGATAACTAGCAACACGACAAACCACACAATTGTCTCCGAAAAGTCGTACAGGCGAAGAGTGTACATTATCTGCATCGATCATGTATATTAAAACAAACGCGGACCCAAAACGGTCTCTAGCGGCGCTCATGACGAGACATCAACCTCGTGAGAGTTTCTATTGCTAATGACTGCAGGCTGACGTCTTGAACTTTGGTAGCCTTTCAACAATGAAATTACTAAGTGGATAATATTATACCGTGAAAAATTTTCAGACTAAGTGCTTTATATTATAACATGAAAACTTTTCATGTAATAAGTGGTGTGGCACAACATCGAATGTTTTTTTTTAATGAAAAAAAATGGCATCAACGAAGCATCCCAGATCTAATGCACTCGATAAAGCATGCGTTAATTCCGTAAGTTCGGTGATAGCGGAAAAGCCTATGCGACATCCATGCAGCTTGGGAGTTCGGAATTCATAAGTATCAATATGTTTCATAATGCTATTAAAAATAACATGCTGAAACATTTTACGAACACAGCGTGTCAAAAAAATACGTCAGTAATTAGAAACAATACCGCGACGGCCTGATTTGTGTACGGGTAAAACGTTGGAATGTTTCCAATCATCAGGTAGTATGCTCCGTTCCAACGATTTTGTAAAAATAACGTATAGACATCGAAAGACAAAAGAAGCACATAGACAGTATAGCAGGAGGTAAGTCACCATGTCCGGCAGCTTTTGAGTTATCAGGGCGTTTTAATAACAGCTAATTCCCCAAAAATCAAACACAACATCGTCCATACCCTCAGCACACATTCATTCCAAGCTCTAAGATGCGGCCTTGGCATCAGAACGTCTACCAAAAACTGACGCAAAAAAAGTCATTGAACCATTCGGCTTTAGCCGCGTTGTGATGAACAACTGTGGCGTCATGATCAAGAGAGGGCTTTGAAATGTTATCTTTACGAATAATTTTGATAATATTCCAGAAAATGTTTAGGCCTATCTTTCAAACGTGAATTTATAGAGATAAAATAAGCATTGTTTTGATTTTTTCTTAACAGTGTCAAATTCGCTAGTTGCTCGAATTCGTTCAGGAAGCAAGCGCGGCCTCCAGACTCACAACATTCTGGTTCTGAACCAACTTTCGCAGCTATTGCGCTGTATTCTTACACGCCCGGTGTGAATTTTTGTTTTATTTTTTCATATGAAAAAGCTTTTAAATGAAACTCCTGCACTTTTTTCCTTTCAAGCATTCCCGGCTGCCTTAGCAATGAATTCGCTGTCTGATCTAGTGGCTTTTAGTTTGAAGGCGCCTGATTACAAGGCCTTCTGATACCAACTCTGAACGTTAGAAGAGTTGTTTTAATTGAAATACAAGAACAGCAACTTATTTCTTAATCGCTACTTGTCGGCTGGCATTATTCAGCAATGCACAGTGGAGTTAGTCCTTCGTAAGTACAAAGCACTACCCGCCTTCGAAGCCGATTGTTTATGGGCAATGTTGCCACTCTTAGCTGGATACAAGATAGAAGGCACTAGGTGCTTACTACTTCTCTTAGTCTTAAAAGAAGGTCAGTTAATGAAAGACTTGCCAGTTCAAATTCAAGCAGCAATAACTATCAACTGTGAACCCAGGTGTCATTTGTTAACAACTTTCTTCCAAAATTTGTTAGTCCTTTTGTGCATTGCAGATACAAAGGTCACTAAAGCGTTGAGTAACATTCTAACAAAGGATTGGGGTAAATTATATTTTCAAAAAATGAAGAATATAGAAGCAAATGGGCGAAATTCACTGGCTAAGGAAGGAAATAATGAGCGTGAATGACAGTCTTCATTCAAGCATTCACGTGATTATACTTCTGGATCTATCATCTGTGGGCGTTTGCTTTCGCTAGGTTCACGGCAGTGTAGGGGGATTTTCATTGCAATTAACGCGAGAAATGACCATAAAAGTTGGCGCAATACTGGAAAATTTCAACCAGTGTACCGCATAGAAAGCAACTTTGTACCGCTCTAAACTTAGTATTTTTTTTTCGACGTTATTGTCCCTTTCGAAATCAAACTCATGTTTTTATTTCTAGTGTCAGGCTTCGTGCGGCGAGTATTATGAACTGGAAATGTCAGAGGTAGGACACGTGCCAAGAATTAATAAAAGATGGGTACATTGAAGGTCATACCTTCATAGCAAGCTTGCATTGTCATTAGCAACTGCATTGTCATTAGTTGCACGCGCCCGTCGCTAGCGTCGCCAAATGAGCTTTTAATTGTATGGGAGATGAAGCGCCAATTTTTTACAAAAGTTGGCCAAAGAGCTCAGGCTCTTTTTTTTTTTTACAACACGTCAGTGAAACAATTGTCTGCTCATGTTCCACATGTTTACAGCGTTTGTTTTCATCTCTTGTAACTTCTGGTCGATTCAGGAACCTCACATTTCCCAGAAGTCTCCGTGTGCCAAATAAAATCAAAATCTGCTTCAAGTAATTTTCACGTTGACTTGGCAGAAAATGAAAAAGAACAGTTGCTAAAACAACTATTAAAAAATAATCAGTACAAATGGAGTTGAATTCGAACCGCAAAGGCGCCCGTGTACTATGCGATGTCAGTGCACATTCAAGATCCCCAGGTGGCCGAAATTATTCCGGAGCACTCCACTACGTCATCTATTTCTTTATTCTTTCACCCCTTCCTTTATGCCTTTTCTTACGGCGCGGTTCAGGTGTCCACTGAGATGTGAGGCAGATTCTGCTCCATTTCCTTTCTTCAAACACCAATTTTCATTTTTGCTCATTAGGGACAAATACAAAAGGCCTAATCGCATAAAGAAACATACAGCGGGGAAGGAAGAAACAAAGCACGGAAATCTTCTCGTTCTCGACGCCGAGGATTTGGACCAATTTATGTGCTGCTGCATTCCAAATATTTGTATTTAGTGAAGAACTTAGATATATTGGAATCTTGTTGACCAGAATGCACAAATGATTGTAATGATTTGGCGTGGTTTCATAGGTTTAACGTAGCATAGCGACTAAGGCTTTTAGGCTCAGCGTTGTACATAGCTCTTCATAATTTAAACCATCTGTGGTTTTTTAACGTGCGCTGACATTGCACAGAACGCGGCCATCTAGCATTTTGCCTCCATATATACGTGACCGCCTCTGCCGGAATCGAGCAGCGCGCGAAGATCTGTTTAAAAATCGAATTACTTTCCCAATATGTGTGCTGGTCTAAGCCACGTGTCCACTTATCAAAGTTTGGTCTCTCATATTAGCCTTTTGGGCTTTAGAGAAGAAGCGTAGAGGTATTATTTTCTGAGCGGCTTCCACATATTACTATTTCTCCCATATCTTAGGAGTATCGGAAGCGCACGAGACTTTCGTGCCGATTTGTAGTCAGTACGAATAAAAATGCGTCACAAGCTGCCGACGATCTGCTCCTTTAAGGTTTATAATATTAAGGAGCTTTCTGTGTCACTCAGGATTCCATTTTGAATTAATAAATGAATATAACATTGTCCCTTTCTCTTTTTTTCCCATTAAGTGTTTTAAGTGTAGAGATTACGCCCAGCGTAAGCCATCAGATGTGCTAATATGTGCAAAATAACATCCTGGTATGTTTGTGTTTCAGAACGCTTTTGTAGCGATAGCTACATAACGGTAGCATTTCGAGCCTTCAGCGTGGCGGCGCCACCCCGTGGCTGCGCCGCCACGCTGTCACGTGGTTGGTCACATGGTGCGGAGCAGCTGTAGCGGCGCGGCGCCGAGTCTGATCAAGTGGTTCGTCACGTTCTTGGTCGCGTGACCAGCCACGTGGTGCGGAGCCGCTGCTGCTGCCGGCGGCGCGGCGCGCTGGCGAAACCGAGCTGCCACAGCTGTGCGCATGCGCCGTGTCAAGTGGGACAAAGATGAAGAAGGAACGCCCATCGAAACAGAGCGGCGAAAGACTGAGTTTGCAATTCAACTGAGCAAGTTCCACTCGGCCAGCTGTAGCTATCGCGTCACTCCAGTTTTAAACAGAGCTAATCCTCCGCCAGTTTACTGCAAATCTGCCGAAGAGTCTGTATTGCTTGGGGAAATTATTTTTTAGCATTACTGCATTACAGCGTGTATTAGGTTTTGAGCCATTTAAAAATTACGATACAAAAGTATTACCAACCATCCCAGGTATATTATATAGGCCATATAATGGACTTCATTAATATATCTGCGATGTCCCTAAATGAAAGGAACGAAGAAATTCTCGACACATCTCAGCTTGTTGCGTTGATCGCAGGAGCTCTTAGTGCAAGGAACATGAGCGTTTTCGCAGAACTAAGTTGCCCGTAAGTTCTGAAGTGCTGTCCTCAATTAAGCAATTCAAATATTTTCGGCAGCAATAATATGATCCTGAGAAACCTTTTACTCCTGAAAATCGATATTGTGGCTCAGTGGTTACGCGCCGCGGTGGCTCAGTGGTTAACGTGCTCGTCTACTGAGCCGGAGTACCCGGGTTCGAATCCGACCTCGGCGGCCGCGTTTCGATGGAGGCGAAACGCAAAAGGCGCGCGTGTGCTGCGCGATATGTGAGTGCACGGTAAAGATTCCCAGGTGGTAGAAATTATTCCGAAGACCTCCACTGCGGCACCTCTTTCTTCCTTTCTTCTTTCATTCGCTCCTTTATGCCTTCCCTTCAGTGGCGGTTCAGGTGTCCACCGGGATAAGTGAGACAGTTATTGCGTCATTTCCGTTCCTCCAAAACTAATTTTCCAAATTTAGAAGTTCGCCAGTTTTGCCGGTGCCAGCGCGCAGAGCATAAGAAGGGAATCTGCATCTTTGCAGTACAATCCAGTGAAATAGCCTTTAAACTGGTCGCGTGCAAGTCGTAGGCCGGTCGGCTAGACTTAGGTAGGCGGAAAGTTAGCTCGTCAGATGCATGTTATGAAGAAGAGCGCTTCCAATGCAAGAACACTTCGCACCTGTGTTCTACTTACTGTGCGGTACACTCCAAAAGTGTCGCGAAAAAAGATGTTAGGTTTCACGAACCATTATGACCGCTTATCTGGAAAATGCATGACTTTGCAGAACAAGTTAAACAATAGTGCAGCGGCTGTAATACGATATAACGAAGATGTGCCGACCCAAGATAAGGTTGTGTAGGGGACCGGCTCGGAGTTGTATCGCGTGGTTTGCATTCGTGGGTTTTCTACGTAGCGGTCATCGAGCGTTTTTCGATATCTAGCCCGATAGAGGCAGCTTTGGTCGAACTTGGCTGCCGCTTTCTGGCGCGTGTTGCACGAGTGCAAGGCGACAATGGGTGGTTCAGTAAAGATTTACAAAATATCAATTCTTCTACTTCTGCGCTTCACATTTATTTATAGGTAAAGCATATGCATTATGGTTTTTTATCGCCCAGCAACGCAAAGTTTTCTGCGTTATGGCACGAGCACAGCCTGTGTCATCCATGTGAAGAGTGTTTCCCTGTCTGTAATGACGCCTCCTTCCCAGCTGTGATTAACGCTACCATTCTGCAATCGACGCATCATCGTATAGTTTTTAGCACTTAGAGGCAGCGCTTGAGCGAACGTAGACGCAGTTAGGCCTGCAAGCAATGTGGGTGGAAGAACCTTGACCGGAAACCGTGGGCTGGCCTGGAGTTTCAGATCTTTTTGCACGATGCACACAGTTTGAGTGCTCTTCACATAAGTGACGCGGACTGTATGTGTATATCTTCATAGGGGGATTAAAAGTACAGATTGTGCTACTCACAGACCGATGGCCGTAAGATGCGGGTAGCTACGATGCAATGGCGAACCAAAAGTGTCTCGACAGATGTGGTGCTGGGATATAAGTGCCCAAGACGCGCAGTCGCAGGCTCAAATACATCGCAGCGTCACCAAGGTTACCCAGAGGGCCGAGACTAGCGCATCCATTTGGCGCCGCAAGGGATGCTTGTCTGAAAGAATCACCTATTGCTCCTCGGCTTGGTGCGAAAAGCAGCCAACGCAATGAGTCGACAAGCTGGCCGCCTTCTCGGCGCATGCTGCTACTCAGATAAGGCGGAGGCAAGCTCCATTTCGTTTTCAATTTTTTCAGCAGATCGCAAATGCGGGCTGCCGAAGCATCCTTCGTGTATGAAACCGAATTACTGGAACATCGCTCTAGGGGCATTTACAGCCGACCGTCCATTGTATCAGGAGTAGACAAGGGGACAGAACAAAACTGGGGACCCTTACGCTTCGCCTTTAGGAGAAGATTGCGACTGCTTTATCATTTCCCGTTTGCATCCCCTACTCAATACTCACGCAACATAATTCCTAATTAGCAAGCTCATAACTCACGTACGTATCAGTACATATCTCTAAGACACTTTATGAATTCAAATATTATAACACATTAACAAGGTCCACCTGTATTCAATTTCAGATAACGTTGCTTCTTGGCCCATGGCAATAAGAAGTTTTTATTTGGGATTGGGATTTTGGGGATAGGAAATGGCGCAGTATCTTTCTCACGTATCGGCGGACACCTGAACCGCGCCGTAAGGGAAGGAATAAAGGAGGGAGTGAAAGAAGAAAGGAAGAAAGAGGTGCCGTAGTGGAGGGCTCCGGAATTATTTCGACCACTTGGGGATCTTTAACGTGCACTGACATCTCAAAGCACACGGACGCCTTAGCGTTTCGCCTCCATCGAAACGCAGCCGCCGCTTTCAGGTTCGAACCTGGGAACACCGGATCTTGCCCCGCCGCGGTGGCTCAGTGGTTAAGGCGCTCGACTACTGATCCGGAGTACCCGGGTTCGAACCCGACCTCGGCGGCTGCGTTTTTATGGAGGAAAAACGCTAAGCGCCCGTGTGCTGTGCGATGTCAGTGCACGTTAAAGATCCCCAGGTGGTCGAAATTATTCCGGAGCCCTCCACTACGGCACCACTTCTTCCTTTCTTCTTTCACTCCCTCCCTTATCCCTTCCCTTACGGCGCGGTTCAGGTGTCCAACGATATATGAGACAGATACTGCGCCATTTCCTTTCCCCCAAAACCAATTATATATATTTTAACTCCGGATCAGTAGCCGACCCCACTAATCACTGAGCCACCGCAGCGGGTATAATACATGGCTTTGTAAATAGTTCATCTTAATAGACCATTATTGCACCCAAATAAAAACCATGTTCCAGAAAGAAAATGCATTCGGGCCTAAGCGAGCGTCCCCGTCTCACAATCAGAAGGTCGATCGAGTGTTCATTTCCCGCCCACTCCCGAATTAACACGATTTTTTTTCAGCTAGGTTACATTTCTTTGGTTACAGGAGCCTCCCTAAGCAATTTGGAATCAGTGCTAACATCTTTTTAGCTTTCCTGAAATTTATCCTTTCTTTGCTATTGTCAGAAATTTTCAATCACGATGAAGGCGGAAAGCTAAGGCGCCCATGTGCTGTGCGATGTCAGTGCACGTTAAAGATCCCCAGGTGGTCCAAATTATTCCGCAATCCTCCACTACGGCACCTCTTTCTTCCTTCACTCTCCCCTTTATCCTTTCCCTTGCGGCGCGGTTCAGGTGTCCGCCGATATGTGAGACCGATACTGTGCATTTTCTTTAACCAAAAACCAATTTCCACAGCGCAGACGCCGCCGACGGTTACTTGAGCGTTTCTGACGCATGAGACCCTTAAAGATGTCGCTTTAAAATATCCAGCCGCTTGTGATGCATTATTTGTGGGCGCCCGCTTATCCTGGACACTTCTGTCGCCGATATGTATGCGTCATGAACTCTATGCGTCGAAGCACTCACCTCAACACTACCAGGCCTGAGTAGGTTTTACATGCTTCCAAGCTCCAACTTTAAGCAGCACAAGCTCCAAGATGAAGCAAATAATAGTTGACCCAATTAGTTATTATTAACAATTCTGTAATCGCTCCTTGAATCTTCCAACGCAGACAGAATCTTCCAAACGTTTTATGTGCGTCAGGCATTGTAGACGGCCAGACGCCTGCAAAAAAGCGGGCGTCAACCAATGTGCTTTCGAAGTTTTATTTTAAAACGAAACCTTTACTGGCCGCGAACTTGCGATTTCGCCGTGGCGCTGCTTCGAGGGGGCAAATGACGTTACAAAGCGCGCCTCGCCGCAGATATTTATGTCTCTCTCTCGCTTCCTAGTCACTACAGCGCATGCGCCACTAGTAGCACCGAGCCACAGGTGTTTCGCCGCTGCACAGCTCCGCGCCTTTCTCAAAATCCAAACTTTCAATTTTCAGTTTTATCTTTCTCTTTTCCCTCCCTCCTTTATTCCTTCCTTTACGGCGCAGTTCGGGTGTGCACCGAGATATGTGAGACGGTTACTGTGCCATCCTTTCCTCAAAAACCAAACAAAACAAGTGAGCCGACGGCACTTGTTTTGTTCATTATCACTTGTTTTGTTCATTATAGTTCATTATCGTTGACAACTTTGCAAAGGTCGTTTATTTTCACGAAAGGAAATGCGCACAACCGCTTCCGTGGGTCAATGGAGAGCTCAATCTCGCACTCATGTAAGTGGCGTGGCGTTGGTGTCCAACTGCAAAAGCCTGCTTTGATTGCGTTCCGCACACTGGATAGGCAGCGCGCCATCATTGCCACCCTGGGAGGTGGCATGCGGTTAATGGTTGATCGTCAGAGATTGATCACCAAATGATGGCTGCGGCCCAGCTATTGCTGCAGTGTCGCATGTCAGCCACAACGCTGTCAGCGCTAAGGCATTCTGGCCACATCTCTCTCTCACCACCGCCACACGTATCAAAGCATGAATGAGGCGTCTGCATATCCAGGGAGCCAGTTATGCGCCCTTCCTTTGCTCAAAGCCATAGCCGTCTAGAACATTGTCAGCGCCAATGAACACAGTGAGTGCCGGCATCTTTCGCTTTGTATATCTTGGATTAACTGAGCTAATCTGCATTATTTTTTTTGTTTCGTTTTTTGGAAGAAAGCGGTGTAGGCGGATTTTAACGATGTTTTAAATCTAGCTGAATGATATATTAATCTGAGTGGTATTGTTGAGCGCAAGATCCGGTTCGATAAGGCAGTGCGACTGTCTTAGACAGCAGCAAAAAATGTAGAAATTGCAAGAGTAAATTAACCCCAGTAGATAAATCTTGCAACCATGTGACATTAAATAATGTTTTCCGAAATATTAGTTCCACGAATATTTCATACTGTGGCGTGCCGCCCCTTCCATCTCCGACAACAATTTGTTTAATAAAGGGACCGTTGCATGGAACAAGCGCCGTGGTGAAGAAGTAGATTTGGTGCGTAAGGAATTCATTAATTAAGGTAAGCAATGCATCTGTAGCAAACGGGCGCCTTTTGAGTTTCGCCTCCATCGAAACGCGATCGCCGGGTTCGAACACGGGCACTCCGGCTCAGTAGACGAGCGCCTTAACTACTGAGCCACCGCGGCCGGGTCGCTGTTCTTTCTGCCCTGAACCCTTTCGGCAAATCAACGCAACGCACAACGATCGAAGACAAAGGCACGAGAAACGATTACGTGTAGCGCGGATGGTCTTGAGTCATGAGTATAGAGTCGTGCGGTCATGCGAGTGGACGCGGATGTGGCTATTATTATTGATCGCTATAGCAGAGGGTGAAACCAACAGTGGCGGCAAAAAGTGATTAAGCTGTTTTTTGCTCATATTGATAAATTTTGTCAGAGAAGATTTATTAAAGATGGTTGATTTTTATTTATTACAAGCCGATGGCGATAATGATAGTACGTGAAACACTATCTCGAGTGTACCGATCCAACTTGTTGATTGCGATCGAGTGGGACGTGCAGAAGAGTCCATCTCGATCATCTTCAAACGCCAACCGCGGTCGACACCGATCGCGATCAGAGGTGCCCGTGTGACAGCGGTATAACAAAGCATTGGAATTAAGCCCACTTCAATGACGGTGCTATTGATGTTGTGTACATCCAAAATCCTAGAGTGCTTTAGCTACCTTGTGCTTATCTGATGTGCGCTCTGCCTGTGAGCGCAGCTGATTTATTTCTTCAAAAGACTAAAGTAGCGCTACGATGTTTATTGAAAAATCCGACTGAATAAATGCAGCTACGAGAGAAAAATGGCGCAACTTGCGGCGTTAAATTACATACAATATGCAAAAGCAAGGATGACGGAGTGTATTTGAAAAGAAGCCAAGCATAGAAGACCACGGCAGATAACGAAGTGGGTCGATTAGATTAGAGGATCTGATGGAGTCAGGTGGCCTTAGCTGCCGCACAAGAAGGTTAATTGGATATCACTGGGAGAAGCCTTTCTCCTGCAGTTCACTTTGTTTGGCTTATGATGGAGATGATGCAGAAAGAGATGAAACGTTTTTTTTTTGCTGTGGAACCAGTCATAAAGGTTTAAACTAGACACGAAACTTCCTCACACATTTCTAGACCCAAGTTTTTATTGCTCAGATCCGTAGCTTAATGCTCTTGCTTGCTCACTTCCATTTCACGCGGTGTGCCTACAGATTGTTTGTTGTTATTTTCAAAACCGCTTTCGGAATTTGGCTCTGAAGTTGTCATCACAGCCTTAAAAAAAGTACAGTACTGTCCTATTTTCTTCATGTGAGGAGATTTGCAAAAGTAAGAAAACATTTACCAGCAGAAAAAAAGAAAATGAGATAATGCTTTTTAATAAGATCACTTTTTCCTATCTCCTTTCACACGTTCAAAGCCAGCAAAGAGCGAACAGTAATGAAAATATAGAAAAATGAAAAAAGTAAGATAAATGGCCTACCCCGAATTGTACATTTCGTGATAAAAGTTTGGTCTGTTTTGCTGGCACTCATGACAACATTTATTATTTTCGCCCAATCTAGCAAACCTCCGCAAGCTGCGTTTCTTTTGTTCTTTTTTTCATTTGGCTGATATTGTGAGCTTCGCCGTGTCGCTGGATGCCCCTACCCACCCTCGCCTCAAAGTCTTTGACCTGGAATAGACACCCTATGCACCCTGATTTGCCAAGCAACTCATCAAAATGCCTTGAATCGGTTTGCACAATCCACAAATTGTTCCTGGTACAATGCATAAAAGCACCCTAAATGACACTTGGAATTTCCCTCTATAATTTTCGCGTAAATTGTAGATGCAAACTATGCGGCATTCTTGAATAAGGGAGTCTGACATTAAAACATAGTGCTTAAGAATTTACTAGCACCAACGTTCCTCCTTCATTCACCAGCTGTGGCTTCCGCTATGCAATTTTTTTCTTCCCTGAACACGCGCTGCCATAATGACCGAAACATGACCGGCAGCAGTTTCTTCCAGTACGGCGGGCACCATTTCAAGCCAGGAACGCGAGATGAGGCTTCCATCACGAAGGGCTCACGTAAGAGCGACCGCCCAAACAACGTCCAAAGCACGAGAAAACCATCCGCTCGGGCAACGCTAGTGCCGCACGTACCAAGCATCGTTGCAGCTGAGGTTACGTAAGAACACTCGAGAGAAAAGGGTGCATTCATTTATGAGGTAAACCGTGAGGATTGTCTTCTTTCTTCCAGGGAGGTTCTTCACTTCATACCCTCGCACATGGCTTTCACAAATTCACTTTTTGCATTTACCTTTCCCGCATGCTTGACCTGGAATCCCTGGTGAATTGCGATAAAAAGAGCTCAAACTTGCGCTCTCGTTAATATACACAAAAGCAAAACGTTTGTTTGCTGCTACAAATATTTTTCAGATGAAAGCCATTGTTAGAGACGTTTAATGAGATGCTGGCTCAGCGAGTTTCTTCTCTGCGGTTCTTTACTTTGCTCGGCTTCTTTCTAACGGGTCTTGTTTCTGGCCCTCTCTAGGGAGGAAATCGCAACGGACAAAATGGTGTCCGTATAAAACGCCTGCCAAAAGCCGGGCGCAATTTTCATATCACGTAGGGAAATAACCGGAGAATAGAGTTTTTTCTATACTTACAGTGGTATAACTATAGGCACTTCTTGGTTACACCGACACGGTTTTGTGCAGAAGGTGAACCGCGTACGTTATCCGACATGAGCAGTTGCGTGTATGCATGGGAGATTCACCGAGAGCAAGTTGTGTTATCTTTGTTATCTCGTGTATCCACTCTGTGTTATCTGTGTCACGTCCTTTGAATGTGTTGGGTGGTTCAAAGCGAAGTCCTTAGACAGGACTGCTTTTCATGGTCGTGTCATCATGAGTTATTGACGACAGACCTTCCACAAAACACCTTACTTTGTCCTAAAGAGCACCCTCCTCCCCAAAACTTTCCGTACGTAGAGTTTTTTTTTTTCATATGAATCGAATAGAGTCAACATGGAGCGCATGGAATCATATGGACTATATGGATAGACCAAATGGAAATTTACGGACTGTATATGACGTCATTCACACTATAATGGATATTATTATAATAATATAATTCACGATTATAGGCAGCATATGTAAAACATGGAGAACTTATAGGCGTCTATATATTTTGTCGTATTATATGTACTTCATATCCCCATAATTTTGTAAGAGTGGCTCATAGCGAACCGTCATGTAGGGTATACTTAGCAAATGCTTATGCCTTCATCACTGTTCTTGTGAGGATTGAGAAAAGCCAACACAAAACAGTTGTTCCTTTTCTCAATCTTTCGAGACAACGTAATGGCTTATAATATTTTGCAGTTTCTTACAGATGGACTCTGCGTGAAACATGCAGACACTCAATGCATTGCGCGCCCTGTGTTTACTAATGTGTCTTGAGTGAAAGCATGAGAACTGAAAATATGAAACCATTGGTTTATTGGTTTAATTATCGTGAACTCGCGAATTAGGCTATACGCAGGCTATTAGGCGAAGCGGCACGCAGTGAGCTACGAGTTCCGATTCGTATGTTAGCGCTGTCATGTAACATCTGCATAGACAAAGCACCTGATTGCGAATGCATTCGCTAATGGCGCCTGCATTAAGGGTGATCCAATAAGAAAAGAACCGATGTGACGCTCGTGTATATAGGTGGGTTTTGGTTATCGGCAGCTAGGTTCAACTAAATACTTAGCAGGACGACAATATCAAACATAATTAAGCAGATCAAGCAGGACAACGAAGCCTTGTCTCACTCCCCGCAAACAGATAAGGTTCACATCTTCTCTGCCCTGTGCCCCTGCCCGCTACACAGTTTCCTCCTCTGAAAATGCGCAAGAAATGGTTAAAGTATATACATATATATTTTTAAATTACTGCTCCTGGCAGTTCTTATTTGGTCGCTGTAGCGTTTTGCGCACTCTTGTTTCTAACGTATAACCCGCCTTGTTTAGCAAGTTTTTAATTTTTGGGGGGCTGTAGCTGCGTTCTCTATAACGACTCTACGAGCGATATAAAGAATAGCATTAGTGAAATGCAAACCACAAAGTTCTTTTATAGACACAGGAGACTGCGCAGAAAGTACAGGGAGATGAAATCTGGGGGCCGCTTCAAACTTAATGAGAGCGGCACAGAAGCAAATTAATAGGGTACTTCATTTTTCATTTTTGAAATCACTAAGATTTTCTGTTGATATTACACAAAACACTACAAAGATCACTTACAAAGTAACTCGGCCAAGATCACTTACAAAGTAACTCGGCCTCCTCGAATGTCTGCGAATAAAACTTTTGAGTGGCTTTGTGTGATCCTTAAAGAGGAGCCCTTCGTTAAGAAGTCTGTACTTGGACAGATTTCCAAGATCCGTGAAGCTTTCGAAGTCCTCTTAAGAGTGTTAAAGAATTCTCGCTCTACCAATCCATTTGATATATTCTGCAAGCCTCCTCCGAGCCTCCTTCTGTCTTCGGTCCTTGTTAGCCGCATATCTGTGTATATATTGCAGTGCATTGTGATTTCAACATCCCTCGCATTGTAGAAGTGCTTGCTGTTGAACTAGTTGCGTGAGCTGGTTAGCTATGCTGACCAGCTTAGATTTACTTTGCTGCATTTTTGAGCTGTGTGCATGCAAAAGAAATCATTCAGATCTACAATAAAGAAAAAATCAACAAAATGTTGACTCAGTATCATAATACAGAGATAGAATTTTTGTTTAAAGTGTTCTCTTTTTGCCGATCTGAATTATTATTTTTGCCCAATAACCTCAAAAATGTGACAAACTGAATCTAAGCTGGTTTGGGTGTTAAGACAGGTTCATTCGTACATCAAAGCGAAAGTGTCGAATTTAGAAACTGTTCGAACGAAGCACAAGTGGAGGAAGCATCTGCTGAATTCGCATCGATTCAAAGATACACTTCATCAAAACTGAAAAAGGTGATCCGCCCTTTTCAAGCAAGTGTTCATGAACTGCGTCTGGGCGTGCTCTTCATAACTTATTTTCGGAACGATAGAAGAAGGGCACAATGTGCTCGTGCTCAAAATAAATAAAAACATGCTGAACCACATTAATACTAGTAAAAATGCGCTTCTCCTGTCGAGAAACTGTCATACTAGGAGAAATACTTAGACGCTGGGCTGCTGTCAGTATTACAGGAACAAGCTGAATTCACATATAGGATCTTCGAGAAATGTCTGTTGGGTTTGTACCTAGCCGTGGGCTTGGCAGCGCTGTTGTGTAAACGTTGCGTCTCATTTTCTGTTTGTAGTAGAATACGTGAGAAAAATGCAATATTATCTTCCCAGAAAGGGGCGTATTGAATGCCTCCGAACCATATGTCAATCGATGCAGCCGCCATTCATGCGGAGTAAGAGATTTCTTGAAGGGACTCGTTTTCAATGTCATTGGAGTCAAAGAAACCCTGCGACCACTTCCAGAGACGAAGGGACCTGCACGTTTCAGTTCGTAGCTGCAGGAAGCGTGCAGTGTGGAAGAATTACGGAGACAGGCTAATCGCAAAACTTTGAAACATAGCGGCGTTTAGGAAAAAAAACAGTACAGAGTGCTTTGTTACTATTTTTGTATTCTTATCAAAGCTCTTCGCTCTGAGTTAATATATATAATTTAATAATGATGATGGTGATTTTTATGGTGCAAGGGCACCTGCGCCCAAAGAGCGCCATGTCACAAGGTATTTTTCGTTTGCACAAGGTGGGGTCAGAGACCGATTTCCCAAGCATTTCACCCTGAATAAGCCGAGCACCAGACCAGGGGAAGCTTGTGCCCATTGCATCACCGTGGGCACCCGGCGGTACTGGGGTTCGAACCCCGCACCTCCCGCATGCAAGGCTGATGCTCAATCACTGGGACGAAGCTGCGGTCACATATATAATTTAATGTCAACAATAGAGTTGGAAAATTCCCCAGGACGATTCCTTAGAGTTGAGAGGTAAGGCTACAGTCAGGTCGAAAATAGGCAAGCCGAGAAGCATCGAAAGGATGAAGGAAACATGAAGAATAAATATTGCGTCGTGAAGCCACACTAAATTTACGGAAGATAAAGTGGCTTCCCGGTTTTGGCCTTAATTATTTTTCTCTACTTACAAATTCGCCAGAGTTGCAAATGATACGTGGACGGATTTATTTAGGACAGCTTTAAGCCACGTTCTGTAGAGCCCTTTCCATCTCGATCATTGAGGGTATATCGAATCCTGAGCTCTCCAGTCATAGCTTCAAATACTTGTTAAGGAATTGTACCGAAGCCCCACCGAAGCAAAAAGCCGGGATCGAATACCCGGCATCGCCGACAAAAAACAGTGATTGGCCGTCGGATAGTGACGCCATTAGTATCGTCAGCAGAGCGAAGAAACCCCAATGATTGGAAGGACGTGACGTCAGCCGACCAGGTTGGTCTGCTGGAAGCCTCTACTTGCCAACCGTGGCAGTTGGTGTGCATGAGCCACCCGCGAGATGAGCTACCTGTACCTCACAAGCTCCACCAATCACTTGCGGCAAAAGCATCAAAAGCCTTTGATGCTTTCGCATTGCGAACACAATAGAAATAAGATGCCCTGTGCAGGAAAATATACGAGGCAGAAAAGGCAAAAATTATTGTGGGACGATAAAAAAGAACGAAAAATAAAGTGTCCCTGCCCGTGCAACAAAGTATAACGGGCTATCAAGAAAATACAGCACGAGTGATGGCAAAATGGCGCTGAACTAAGAAAGCTGTGAATAAATAATGCAAAAGAGACAAAATCAGCGACAGAATAGACTGCACAGGATTTGTTCATCGTCGGTTCTTCTTCGTTCCTTAGAGCCATCACTATCGCTTTGAGGCCGTTTTCTGGCTGCAGTTTGTTTGTGAAAACTAGACAAGCACACCGTAAAATGAAGGAAATCGATGGCCAGGAAAACAGCGCAGAATTTGTGTGATGTTGGTTGTTGATTAATAGGAATGTTGACAAAAATAAATTCTTACGTTTATGGTATGTGAGTGTAGCGCGAAACGGGACAAAGGACAAAGAAAGACGCTCACTCACATACCATGGATCACCGTTACCGACTCGCCCAAGTTTCTACTGTTACGTTTAGTAGCAGCTGGAAGAAACGATATTTTTCCGAATCAAGCTGATCCCAATACGCAAATTACAACGCTGTAGGTAGGACGCGCTAGACGTATGTTGAACAAGTGGGGACATGCGAGAGAAGCGCGCCACCCACTATCGATTTATGAACCATTCGTGGGCAGGCCTTGTGACCCAGACGGGCTGTCAGAACTTCTTGGGAACGTGCTCATATGGCCCCAACAAGAGACCAAGCATAGTATAGGTTTCTTTATTGCTGGGAGATCTACTCTGATGAAAATAAAAAGGAGGAAAAAAGGTTACGACAAAAGAATACGATCGGTAATCCCCCAAGAGTGGGTGGACATGCTTTGATGGAAGGGTAGACAGTGGCGAGTACAGGAAGAAGGAATTAAAAATGCATTCAATACACGGAAGAGTGGGTGCTTAGGTGGGCACAACCCACTGGTTTTTGGGAACTGGCACTGAACCTTTCTATTCCTGTTCACAGTGCACACGCCCAGGAAGATAGATGAGTAAGCGATGAATGCGGTATCGATTATGCAAATTCAAGACACCATCGAATGGGTACTAAGGTGGGTCCAATCCACTGGTTTTCGGGACACTGGCACTGATCCTTTCTATTCCTCTTCACAGAGCACACGCCCCGGAAGACAGATGAGAATGTGATGAATGAGGTATAGATAATGCGAATCGTAGAAAGGTCGGCACGACGCTTTCTTGCAAGCAACTGCACCTGAACAGCATTGTATGGAACAATACGCAATATGCGGTTGATGCGCATTGCAGGGAAATTTAAGTGACGTTAATAACGTGGATGTTGCTTTGTTCAGCTTGTTTTGGTCTTTGAAAATGCAAGCAGTCTAAGTTTGACTCCTTTAAAACTTCGTCTATTTATATGTGGATAGAAAGCACCTCTTTCTTTTC
This sequence comes from Amblyomma americanum, assembly GCA_030143305.2. Classification (NCBI taxonomy): domain Eukaryota; kingdom Metazoa; phylum Arthropoda; class Arachnida; order Ixodida; family Ixodidae; genus Amblyomma; species Amblyomma americanum. The sequence goes on along the minus strand of JARKHS020001978.1, from coordinate 103,603 downwards.
TTTCCTTTCTGAGCCGCCTCAGTTGATGTAATTGTGTCAGTGTTCCAGACATACAAGAATTATTATGTTTGTCAGTCCAATTTATAGGTTTACCATGCCTAGCGGATGAAATGTCTGTGTAGTCTGACGTGACTACGTTCATTCGCATGATTCTATTTGTTTGCAGTAATCACGCAGGAGCATCTTGTTGAAAAAAAAATGGTTATGCGCGGATAATATCATTACCTTTTGTGACCTTTAGTAATATGCTGCTGGTTTTTTAAAGGCCGTTGCAGTTGACGTTATTTTACTGCCACCTTGTTTGTTTATTCTGCCTACAGAAATGCCCCTGCTCTTGATTGAAGAACGCCATCAGTGGCGCTGGCGATGCCGCTGCAACACGCTGTCGCGTTCTACTCTTAAAGACGAAGCTTAAGTTACGTCCAATTTTTTTTATTACTGAGCATCAGGGCTACATTAGAAGCCGGGCATTTTAAGTCATGCATCAACCTTTATGGCATTCCTGAAAGACCCAGTCACTTAAAAGTGCGACAAGTGTGCATGTTGCACACTCTCAAGCAAAGCATTGCATCGAATGATTTTTGAAACGTCACTTTTACAACAAGAACTGCATGTTATTATGCACTTTGTGTTGCTATCTTTAACGTGCCTACACCACTGGCTTCTACATTTAATATTATCTTTTTTTATTTTAATGGGAACCGAGTCTCATTATAACTGCGATCATTACCTAACATTATTGCGAAAAATAACCCCTGAAAATCAGAAGCAAGGTCTTAATAGCGGACATCCATTTACGATACATATACTATTGATCATCACCGTACATATAAACACTTGATGCTAGTGAAGCGAGCACACATACAGCCCTAACGCGATCAGGTATTGCCACAGGTGTTTGTTATTGTCGTTGGTTTTTTCAAGGAGCAATGCTGGACGATGGCCTCCGACGCAGTGTTTCTAACGAAATAATAATAATAATAATAATAATAAATAATAATAATAATAATAATAATAATAATAATAATAATAATAATAATAATAATAATAATAATAATAATAATAATAATAATAATAATAATAATAATAATAATAATAATAATAATAATAATAATATTGGTTTGGGGGGAAAAGAAATGGCGCAGTATCTGTCTCATATATCGTTGGACACCTGAACCGCGCCTTAAGGGAAGGGATAAAGGAGGGTGTGAAAGAAGAAAGGAAGAAAGAGGTGCCGTAGTGGAGGGCTGCGGAATAATTTCGACTACCTGGGGTTCTTTAACGTGCACTGACATCGCACAGCACACGGGCGCCTTAGCATTTTCCCTCCATAAAAACGCAGCCGCCGCGGTCGGGTTTGAACCCGGGAACTTCTAACGAAATAGTTGGTGCATTTTTTTTGTTGCAGCTTTATATGCGTATCGTATTCAGTACTGGCAGGCAGCTGAAGCATTCAAATTGTCTATGGTACCCCTTAGCTCTATGTTGTGAAACAATGTCGTTCGGTGTAAGGCGCAGCTCGTATCATGCCACTGTGATACGCCCGTTGCCATCATAATTCTTGAGATTCGGTAAAGCGAAAGTATGCGCCATCTGATAGATGGAAACGAAATAAGTATAAAATACCGAAGGCAAGGGTACGTAGTAAAAACAGAAACAAATGATGGAGTTTTGGTTAGAAGCCTAATTCGGCAACATTTTTTTTTCCAGCGCGCAATACTTGGGTCGATTAAGGACTACCAAACGCATGAAACCGAAAGACATCGGCGATCATGGCCAATAGAATAAAAAAAATATATACTTTCGCCCCAGCTCCACAATAAAATACGCCAAGAAGCAACTACATAAATATTACGTCAGGAGACAGGATTTCCTCTGCCGAAGAAGTACTGAAGATACAGGATGTGGCTTTGAGCAACCTACGCCTATTAGATATAATAAGATTTTTAATGGCCTTGTTAGCTGCAGTTAGACTGTTTGAAGGAAACCAGTCTGTCTTCATTAGCGGCACGACACTGGTGTTGTCAACTTTTCTATCGCGATATATGCGGCGTATGCAGTCCATGATATAACGCTAAATAACACAAGACCGACTCGGAAGAGATTTACTTTGTGTAGTGTCTTACACGATCTCTAACTGCCGCAGTGTTTATCTTTGAAAATATTTCGACCTGGTTTCCTTCCACTTAGTTCTGTGGGCCTGAGAGAAACAAAAACATCTCATTTTAGCCATCACGAAGACAACGAATAGTTAAATGTGGCGTTTTGATTGAACGTGTTGTTAGGAATGTCGACGTAGTTTGCGCACAATGCTTCGCAGGCCTTTTCGTTGCGCATAAGCAACGATACTATCACAGAATGAAGTGTTTAAGTTACCATGCGAGACTTCGGTGCTCTATGGATCGCACTTGGGGCGTTTCAGGTTGCCTAGCCTGAATAGTATGTTGAACTAAAACATTACTCTAATAAGTTGTCAAGCTTGTTTCGTTTCTATTGAGCTTCACATAATCTCATGAATAGCAGATAATATCGTCGATATCACTTGGGTACTGGCAATGATTTTTCAGTCAGTACTGGAATGCTGAGTTCTCATGGGCGCATTGTGAGGAGATAAAAATCTACAAAATTTTTCTGTTGTTCCTGAACTGTTCTTAAGCGAAAAAGACATACTGCGTTGAAAGCCACTGAGCGCTGCGAAAACGCGGCTCACAAACAAAAATAAAAGCACCTGCCGGGCAATACTGACATCAAATAAACGAACAAAGTTTAGATCATGTTCAGTTATTGAAGTGAGAATGTATCGCAATAAAATTGTATTAAAGTTGCTGAAGAATTCCCCAATGCTGAAAATACTGGGATCAGTCTGGGATGTATAACAAGTTGGATAGAGGAAGTGCTTAAGATGAGAATTCGTTGCAAGCAATGAAAAGAAAATTACCCGCTTGGAAATACACTAAGCAATACACCGATTAAAACCTTCCAACTTTGCTCGTAATTATCCAATATAATTCTGTCCGCTTTATTCTTTCCAATTTTAACCGTACCGCAAGTACCACACTCATGAAAGCTCACTGTTTCCTCCGATCCTTTCAATCTCGCCGGAAAATCGGCCGCTCAACTCTTTTCCACAAGGTATATGACCACGTCACGCTGCATGAAGTTTTTATTTCACCACCAGAATACATTTCTCGCCGCATTGATCATCGTCACGAGATCTGGATTGCAAAATGCCACACCAATGCCTGTTTTCAGTCTAACCTCCCCCGGATTTCCATCGAGTAGGACTGCCTTCCCCTATACTGCGGCCACTGAAGTTAACGTACGTTTTCGGGATGTAGTAGCTAGCTTTTTGTATTCATAAGAAATGTGAATATGTGTTCTAATAACATTCATTCTATTTTATTCGTTGTTTTGTTTTATCCTAAGTAACCCACTCCCTTCTCTAATGCTTTTGGTCTCAGGTTGCAATAAATAAATAATAAATAAATAAATAAAGAGCAAAGACACCATGCTGTTACCCATGCTCGCCACTCCGCTACTCCGTGCAGTGATCGTAATAGGGAGCTTAATACCCGGTAGGTCGCTGGTCGCGCGATACTGTTAAAAAAAAACCGCGCGTACTAGCATCGTCCTCAGTGAGCAGCATAACTGAAGCGTGAACACAGTAACAAAAAAAAATTAGGTGGTGAAGAAGAAACATCCGCTGGGTTCTTTAGCACTCAACGCAATTGAAAATTAAGTTCTCTAGTATTCACAATCATTTAGGTAAAATTTTTAGTTAAAATTTTGCAGGCTGCAATTTCAATTTTATTGTCCCTTTCGTTTTGCTTTTTTTTACTGGATTTACATGAACAGGAAGCGTATTGCTCTGAAACGGTAAGTGGTGGCCTCGAACGGCGGTAAAATAAATATTCAGAGAACTATATGCAAGTCGCTGACAGAAGATGTTGAACTGATGTGGTGAGAGTAGCAAGTTTGCTGGAAACAGTTGCCTCTTGCTGTCACAAAAATGGGCTAATGAAGGAAAGTGGATGAGGCGCTTATCCAGCAGTGAGGTAAAGCTTTTCAGTTATCACCAAAAGATAATTGTCTGAGGGCATTACATAGAGGAATATATATACAAAAATGTTGAGTAATATATCCGCTCAGCTGGAAACTGTTTTCATTTCAGAGCACCCATCGTAAGTGTACTGAGGTTGCTCGCCAAGAAAACACAGAGAAACGAGAACCGAGCCTCGCCCTTTCAACTCGCTACACCCCAAAATGAACCATGCTTGCAGGTTGAATAGACTTCGACATTAAAATCCAACAACTATGTTTTCCCCTTAAGGGGAAGCTATGTTGTCGTCAGCAATTAGCAGACGCTGTGGTGTGTTCTTCATTCGGTATCAAAACTTCAGTAGAAAATAAATAAATAAAGAGCAAGTGTTCATGAAGCTTGGGCCTAATTTATGTCCTACGAGCAAAGTGCACCATCACAACTCGCCATCATCACAATCATAATCATCGTTAGGGTCTGGGTCGGTTATAATGCGGGGCGAGCGTTTTGACATTCGATCCCACATTACCTCGACCCGGCACCACTCGTGACCTCGCACTCTTACCTCCCCCAAATAACTCTTTGTCGCATACTCTTTCCTATCCGTTCTCCGGTAGTCCCATTCGTTGCGGTTACTGACCGTCGGTTTGGCTTTCTCTGAAATGCTTCTAGCTTCCTAGTGTGTTTCCTGTCATGTGTGCTATACAGGGACGTATTCCTAGCTCTAGTTTCCTCGTTAATCCACCTTGCTCTCTCAGTGCCGTGCTGCGCCACTCATGTGTATTATTAGTACAGAGGCGCTCAATCGCTGCATATGCCCTTTTGCTCCCCGTAAGCGCAGAGGGAGGTAGCGCTTTCGTATCGACAAATAAGCCGGTATAGGGGGAACGAACTGTGTTGGCGACTAACACCTGGCACGAAAATTAGCTTTCGTCCTAGCCGACCGTGCATTGGTTACGTAACTTGATCGAAAAGCTACAGTACACCCGCAGGTTGTGTAATGTTTGTCGATGGATACAGATCCTTGCAACCTGGGCATCGCCTTACTGCTAGCTACGTGCTGTGTATACAACAGAAATGCCAGCGCACGCTGTATACAGCTGGCACTGGCATTTCTGTTGTGCGTATGGAAGATGCACAGAGCAATAGAGCGAATTATAAAGCCGTACATAAGGAGCGCTTGGCAGCCTCACGTGCTTGCGTGCAGCCTCACGTGCAGCGAGTAATATGGCGTCTTGAGGGCTGGAAATACTAATACCTTATACCTGCATGCCAATAAAGACAAGGTGAATTGGTGGTGTAGTGTTATTCGTGTTCTCCTGCATGTATGACAAAAAAGCTAGGTTTATCTCTTTTTTGCTTTATTTCCAGCGATTGGTTTGCTAAAACGAAAATATACAGAGTAATGTTTCAATTGTTAAATTTTATTGCCTTTTTTTGTGCGCGAAAGCACTGCACTTGGAACCAGAAAGTGACACATAGAAAGCGTGCTCTGAAAAATTGTGACGAAGTAAAGCGGTATAAACCAATGGCGCGCTGTCAGATAAAGCGATCAGTCCAAGCCAATGCTGAGGATGTCGTAGGAGATCAATAGATTCGAAAGCGAAGCGTCTCGAAAGCAAAGCACATAACGCCAAACTTGGTGCCAACGCCATAGCGGAGTCGCGAAGATATTCAGAGGGGAATAATGACTTAACCTTCACCACGATGGAGGGGTAAACACACATCAGTCACAACTAAGGAACCTATCGTTGAACATTCTATTTTTTGAACCGGGTGTTCAGGAAGCTTCCAGCACCGAGTTTGAAAGCCAAATGCAAACGGAGGTCTACAATTCCGCAAGCCTTTGTAATGTTTGTTAATAATCTTTGTTCAAGGGCGCCTGCACGAGGCTTTTTCGAAGTGCCATAAGAGTGGTGATCAGCTGCTACTGGAAATGTAATATCTGTGCCGAACAGTTTTTGCAACGTTCGAGATTACTGTTGGTGCTTTCCCCTTTTTGTCACGAAGCTTCTTTGACAGCTTTAAATGTAGTGCGAGCGACACGAGCGCGAATAATTGTTATCCTCTCGAGAGTACAGCGCACCTGCTGCTTTCCCCGCCGCCGAGTTGTAATATATGCGGGTAGAACATAGAGTAAGCCGCCGCGCTGGCACAGTGGTTATGGCGCTCGGCTGCGGACCCGAAAGACGCGGGTTCGATTCCACCGCGGCAGTAGAATTTCGATGGAGGCGAAATTGTAGAGGTCCGTGTACTGTGCGATATCAGTGCACGTTTAAGAACCCCACGTGGTTGAAATTTCTAGAGTCCTTCACTACGGTGTCCCTCACAGCCGGAGTCGCTTTGGGACGTTAAACCCCCCAAAACCATAAACCAGAACATAAAATAGGTCAGACCAATTAAACAGTAGAAGTTGCGTGCGTCGTGTCCTAAAAACATTGCATAATATCTATTGCACGAAGTGAACTTGACTGCTATTTAAGGATATATGGAGCATTGCACTAAAATAAACAAGAATATTCGGGCTGGACGTAAGCGAAATCTACGCAGCCAGGGCTGCCACTCAAGCTACCCGCCAGACAAATGCATCGGGACACACGAGCTTCAACATCAAAACCAGTTAGTATTCGTGATCGAAACCAGCATGTACTGTCAGAAACAAGGTGTCCAGGGCACGCAACTGCCGATTTTGGAGCCTAGGGGCAAAGTGTGTCGCAGTTCCGCTTATTTCACTAGCACATACTAGAGAGCCCAAGAGCGACTTCCTCAACCGCAAGTTTAGTCTAGAACCACTGGCTCACAGCAAAGCTGGTTTGGTTGATGGTTTATAGGGGTTAACGGCCAGAAGCAACTCACGCGATCATGAACGCCGTAGTGGAGGGCTCCGGAAATTTTGACCGCATAGGGTTCTTAACCTTGCATTGACTACGCACAGCCCACGCGCCTCTAAAATTTCGCCTCCATCGTAATTCGACTGGCCGCGGCTGGGATCGAACCCGAGTTTTTCGGGTCAGCAGCCGATCGCCATAACCACCGAGCCACCGCGGCGGTCTCATCGCAAAGCTATACGCGTTTGTTGCCGGTCGCGTGTCCTAGGGAAATGAAATAATACTATCCCCGATAGTATTATTTCATTTCAATTGTGCGAAAGGGTTAATTGTGGTAAAAAATTGATGCAGCTCTTAGCATTCCATAAACACAACAACTAAGCATCTTTTGATTTTTAAACGTCGTGGTGCAGTCCTTCCCATCTTGTTCACAGCATTGTGTGCAGGATCAAGTTGAATATAGTTCTTGCTCAAAATAAAAAAGGCATGAAAAAAAAATTAAGCCTTTAGGCAGCATCTTTAAGGGAAGCGGTTTTCTTAGCAAAGCGCCTTATCACACTTTGGCAGCACATTACGAGGAGTACGCTGTGACAGCTGACTGAAACAAGTCGTTGCTGTCTCATGTCTACCTTGTCAAACTCGGCTTTGTGTCTTACGTCCCACTCATCGACACGGCAGGAGTATGTAAGTCTGGAAGTCTTATAACTCGCTTTGAAAGAAAAACGACGCCTGCCCTTGTAGCATTTACAGCGCCGATAATCCCGCCCCAACCCGATCGGTGGTTTTAAGTCCCTGAATTTTGTATTTCGGGAAGCATAGCGTAGGCAGTGAACAATGGTCTGTGTTATTTTCTCGGAATACGCTGAATTCATGTCTATTATCCCTTCAAGGACTCAATTTGTATGGATCGTCTTGTGTTTATTTTTGTTTTATGAATGCCAAGTCGATCTGCATGCTTCCCGCGCGCTTGCTCGAAACCACGTGTTTGGAAACACCATGAACAAAAAGCATTAACTCAGAGACAAAGCGGGAAAAAGCGGATTGAAAGTATTTGAACACCGTTTTTCACAGTGTTCATTTTCATCCCTCATTTGACTTTCATGCACCTTCTTGCGACCTTTTTTATTTACCAAGTCACATCGATTCATAAAAGGCATATCAGTATAGTAGGGAACAAAATTTTGTGTATCCAGGTCGGGCGCGACAAAGAAAAAACTATTCAGTATAATTGTCAATGGCAGTGCAAGCTTGGTGACCACTGAAGCAGGCTATAATCGTGGAAAGTTCTTCTAACTGCATTTATCAACACGGAAATTTTCTGGGGAACTTGAGTAGAGTCATATTATTACGTGGCGACCGGCCGAAATATGAGACGAGGTGACTGATAGCAATGAGATAATTTAAGAGGCGCTGGCCTAGTGCCAGCGCTCATTCCCGCGCCTCTGCCAGCTTCGTCTTCGTCACAGTAATATTTATTCAGGCGAAAGCCTTTAATCGCTCATACTGTCGTCCGTAGCAGACGGTGTCCCACGTTTAACTCAGAAACTAAAAATGATAGCAGAAAAAGAATGGCAGTGTCAGATAGAGGATGAAATAATAAACCTAGGAGTCAAGTTTGATGACTGTAGCGTGATTAGTTTATGAATTAAAGCCAAAGGTGTCGAAATAGCGTGGACGTCGATACAGCCACAAAAACAGTGTGACGTCACATCCACCGGAAGTCGTCACGCCATAGTGAGAATTGTCACAGAACGGTCGGAAAAACGTGGGATTTGTGTCAAATTAGGTGAAAAATTGTGCAATTAAGCGTAATTAATACTCAAGATCCCCGAAATATGTATAATTTCGGAATCGATATAGCCACGGGCACGGTGAGACGTCACATGCACCAGAACTCTTCGCGGCATAGTGAAAATTGTCACAGAATAGTCGGCTTTCACCTCTCAACACCTTAGTTTCCAAAGCGTCTCGTAATTTTTGGTTGGTTGGTTTATGGGGTTTAACGTCCCAAAGTGACTCAGGCTATGAGAGACGCCGTAGTGAAGGGCTCCGGAAATTTCGACCACCTGGGGTTCTTTAACGTGCCCTGACATCGCACAGTACACGGGCCTCTAGAATTTCGCCTCCATCAAAATTCAACCGCCGCGGCCGGGATCGCACCCGCGTCTTTCGGGCCAGCAGTCGAGCGCCGTAACCACTAAGCCACCGTGGCGGCTTGTCTCGTAATATTTGTCGATGCTTCTGGCGTATGAAGAAAAATACACATTGTAACTTCACATTGTATGCGTGAAAATTTTGGTACAAATCTGTCTGCTCGGTTAGCAAGCTAAACAGTTCAGCATATAAGCACTAAGCAAAACATGGATGAGGTGCAGAAGAAAGCACCAACAAAACGCTGTCAGCAACCCAATGTTTATTGACCATTTCAAGCGGACATATATTTGCTTGTCGATCAGGAAATGTTAAAGCGATACAGAAGGCAGGAAAATAAGTATCGGGACATCAATGATTCAACTAACGGGCAAGAAATGTCGTCTCGTTCTGGTGGAGTGAAATCAATAGAGCTCGGAAAAAATTTGGGCTCCTTTCATATTAAGAAAACAGAAGTTTAAAATATATCTTCTCCTTCAGTCGCAATAAGCCGAAGTTTTCTCAAGATCCAATCAAATTGATTTATTTTCGTTTTTAACATATTGCGCAATCGAGGCAGTGCTCGGCTAAATATTTCCTGTCGAACTAGCGAATTGGCATGCTTTGTGCGCATTAAGAAAGAAACCAGCATGAAAAAAAAGCGCGGTTTCTGTACTTTTTTCTTTTGTTACTGTTAAATCTCCACTAGTCGCGTGGATCGGAAGAGAATGGCGGTAGAGGCGAGGAAATATGAAGCTGAGTAACTGACAATCGGCACGCATCTTTGCGGACTCCACACCGAACTTGAGTTGTATTCGTCTTTGTTCCACTTGTTATTTTTTGACACTGTTGTAGATTCAAGCTGGCTGTTGTCTTACCCTTATTGCTTCAGCATACTCTCTGCACTGGACGACACATGTGCCCCTGTCTTTTCCAATCGAAGTTCTTCCAAAACTGAACTGGCGTTTAAGTGACAACAAAGCTACAGAGCTTCTTCTGTTCGAGCAAAGGAAAACCGTTTTTAGGAGATGTTGAAATATAATGGGAGCGCTGAAATTCTCTCTTACGGATGTTTGGGAATCAGCCCCTTTTCCGGAACTACTTGTTCTGCAGAATGGTTCGGACAGACTGAATTTCCGCTCTTGCTCAGCCCGCCAACTAAAACAAATAAGGAAATAAAATACGCGCATAATGACAAACCTAAGACTGAGAAAAAAGCGAATACCAAAAAGCCCGTCCCTTACTGCAACAGAAGACAAACATCTTTCGCTGTGTCGGCGCACTGAGCTCGCATTTTCATCGTGTTCCCGACCTGAAGTGAAACTCACTGTTCCCACATTAGGTGGCTTTGTTTTCTTGTTTTTGTTCTTTTCACGAGTAAAGCAGTTCATTCAGCGCTCTCTTTTCTTATAGGGAAAGGTGTTACGTATTGTAAAAAAGAACCAATTTCAAATCTTAGCTCAGCTGCCGGAGAGAGGTAAAAGCGTCTTCTTTTTCCCCCTTTAAAATAAAATTCTCACGTTGGCGGAATGTTCCTGAAGAATTTATGGAGCAGAGTCGCATTTTGATCCCCAAGTTGGTTTTGCATTGTTCTTGCAAAGAGCGTACATAAATGTGGACGGGGAGAAAATGGAAAGAATCACTGAGCTGATATGCATGTACGAATAAAATTTTACCAAAAGCGATGACTTCGACAGGAAGCAATTCCACCTTATCCTACCTGCACCTACAATACAAATGCCGACAAATACTAAAGTAAAAGCAAAACATTGGAGAAATGATCATGGATAGCGGGATGGCAGTCTTACTGTTTATTCTAATAAGTGCCACTCCAACTGCGTACCGTTGCTTTGTCAGACCATTGTAAGGGGCAGAATTGATTACCTGATGAAAGGAAAAATAGTTGAACCCTATCGCTGATCCGTATCGCTGATTGGCAAAAAACTCGTGCTCCTGCAGGCGGCGTGAATACATCATTAAGGTTAAGACTTTAGATTTTGGTCTGCCCATTATTATTTACTCCTGATGTCCTAAAGAGTTTCTGTTTTAATTTTAAGTTTAGTTAGTCTATACATTGAAAAAGGAAAACCTCTTTGCAGCTTCTTCCTTCTCCACCGCTGTGTTCTGTTTAGTTGTGTTCAACCATTCACCTTGCCAGTTTTACTTTTACACTGGTATTAGCTGGCACGTATCCTTTGGCGATTTACCTCAGCTATAACCCATGGGCTTTCCCCTGCTTATATACGAGGTGATAACAGTTATTCTTCTGCAGACCGCTTTGAGAGGATCCTCGCTTTTAGGCAGCTGCTACGAAACACGTTCAAACTGGCAAGTGCTATCCATGATTACTGAGAAAGAGAAAACTCAGCTTCGATCACTCCGGAGTTCAGGGAGCTTTGAAGGAGCCGGTCGGTTCGTTTCATCATAGGTTTCTCACTGCTCCCCTCAAGGGCTTAAAAACAGGTTTATTTTAATATGAACCAGTGTGAACCAAAACCCATAGTGCCGATGACACTAATATGAAATTAATGGTTGCGAGTATAGAATCGGAACCTATGCGATATACGAAGCCAAATTGAAGGCAGGTTTATTGCGCTGGTTGGAAACAATACTTTTACTATTACAGGAATAGTGTCGTGTCAGCAGTTCTCAATAAGGGAAGGTGCTCTTTTCCGACCAACGAAAGCAGAATATACGGAAGGGAGCATTTTACTGGAAGCGGTGATTGCTTGCTTTTTATGCTTTAGTTCTAACAGGCGCCCGTCTCGTCTTTAAGCTTCTTCATTCATTCTATATGGCTTGCTTTGCAGCAAACATACTGCTCTCAAGATATTTGAGAAGATCTTGCTCTCAGTTTCATGCTTACATCAAGAGTAGAGTACTGTTTTCAGATAGTAAACATTTGTATCATTTGGACAAATCTCATATCTGGGAGGCTTCTAAACCTGTTGCGGAAAATGCTTATCAAAATACGCCTGCTCGCACAATTTACCTAAGAAACAAAAGAAGTTGTTTAAATGAATTGACCACACTGCCAAAAAAACAAAGATCTCAACAAGAAGAAAAGAACATGCTGAACGCGCTGCTACTCAGAGCACCAAAAGCGGCGGCGGGACGGCCAGTGCGCTGCCCAGTAGTAAGATGAGCGCCTGATAAGCCCTCTGGTCTCAGCAGCAAGACCTGTTATCATTCAATATTGAAACTAGACCTTTTTTTCTGTTAATTACGTCCAAACGGTGAGGCAAAGAGAAAAAACGAATACGATTGTTATCATGCGCTATACTAAAATTGAACGTTTTTGAGGTAAATATTTCCTTCTAAAATCCTTCGCCGAATTTTTACCACCTCATTCACAGGAGCATGGTGAAGACTGCATGCTCGTCAGGAAAATAAAAGTGAAAAGAAATACAGCATTATAAACTAGCATCTCATAAGCTGTAGAAAATTTTCTGATCAAAGTGGATTTTACCAGCTTCCAGTATATTTGGAGGCTTACGTTGTGAAGGCAATGTGAAAAGGGCCGTTTCTGTTTAATGTTGGAAATGATCAATTAATCAATATTGCGGCGTTGTCGAAGTGGTCTTCGTGTCTTACCTGCAGTTAATCGAAACTGAAGTCGGGTGTTCACAATATTTCTGTAAAGGTGAACACTACGTACTTTTTTGCCAGTTAAAGTCCGGATCTTCCCACCCACAAACAAATCCATGGTTTTAAAGCAGTACAGTTCATATTTCGGGTAGTGTAGGCAGTTGCACGTGGGCTGCGCTCTTTCTTGAAATATACTTCTTTGTACGGACTGTCATTTGTTTTTTTCTGTTATAGATGCAAAGTCGATATCTATTATCTTTTCCGCGTGTGCGCTAAAACACTGGACATAAACAATAGGAAGAAACAGCATAAACTGCAAGACTAAGCAGTGCAAACCGAATTGATAGTCTTCGCCCAAAATTTTGCGCAGTGTTCAATTACATTTTCTCGTGTTGCTTTCGTCCATTTCGCGTCCGTCCTTATTCGTTTTTACCAAATCACAAAGTGATTCACACACATCATCTCAATTCGGTCAAGAACCAAATTTTGCCCACCTACTTTTGAATCAGAAAGAGAATATTTTGCAATGTATTTTCCAAAGGAACACCAGGCTTGGCAGCCATTCAAGGAGATTTAGAGGCATTAAATGTTCGTTACTTCCTACGCTCCTCACCAGTGGTGCTATTTGGCAATTGTGCTCAAAGTCTTATCGTTTTCCTCCTGCATATGTTTCTCGCGTCTTACAAGAAATACACGTTCTGTAACTAGAGCGTGGACGTCTTGTTAGAATTCGGTCTGGTCGAGTGGTGAACTAAATCGATTAGTGAGCAAATATTAGGCATCACTTGGAATAGACGGAGAGAAAACGCACGAATAAAGCGCTTACAAGCAATCGAAAGGTTATTGACTGCTCCAAGTGCATGTATACACGGAACGCCAACAGAAATAGTTAGAACCTTACAAAAAACACGCAAAAGGGATTAAGCCGCAACGATTCACTCACTTGGGTGGAATAACTGTTATTTCGGTTGAAGTTGGATTGAAGGGACAAAAGCACAATTTTCGCCCATCTCTTTAATCTGAAGAGCATCTGAAATTATTCCTGTTCTTTGTGCCTACAAGTCGCAAGATATTTTAAGCATCAAACAAAAAGATAAATTCGCGTTTTTAAAGTTTTTCGCACATGAGGCAGTACTCTACTCAGTGTTTTCCGTGCGACCCTCTGAGAGAATTTTGATGTTTTCTCACACATTTACCCAGAAGCAAGTGTGAGGGAAAAAATGTATGCCGTCAGTATGTTCTCTTCGTTTTATTCCTGGCAGGATAAGGAGAAAAAACATTTTTTTTGACGACCGGTGTCATCGCGCGTGGGATGGCAGCCCATCGGGTGGCCTTGAGCCATTGGCGCTGGGCGACCTTGGTGGCTTGCGTCATTTCTCGGTTCTTGGTAACCGGGTCGTAGCAGAACAACACGAGCTCTCACTGCTCGGGCTTAGACAGCTGCTGGTCTGGAGAAGGGGGGGGGGGGGGCTTCCTTAAAACATGCATGCTGAATGTGGTCGAGTCGGGAATATGCACCCTGTGGTAAACCAGGCCATGTATGGCGAAGTTTGAAAAAGTTAAAACTTCTCTCCATGCATCTTTCTGGGGCTTGGTGAGGGAGATATGATTCGCGGGAAGAGCAGTCTGCCATTGTGGTAGTGCACAAATGTTGTGGCACTTCAGCGTGCAAGTCCTTGCTGACTGTAGAAAGGGGCTGCGTATGTCCTGGATTATGAAGCCCCTGGGGTAATGTGCGCAGCCTCGCTCACAGAATAAGAGGAGTGCTCTTGGACCGAGATCAGTTCAGTCTGGTAGGTGTCTAGGTCGGTGTGAGGAGGAGAGCGAGAGTGTTGTGGGAAAGCCTAACTTTAGCGCATTTGTGCACTGTGGTTTTGGGGTCGGTGAGGACGGTGTCAGCCGAGGTGGAGGCGATCGCCAAGTCTATAGCCGTCTCTGCGGCTTTCTATGGGGCTCGGTTGGGGATAGAGCCGGCTGCAATTTGCATACCGTTGTGTACGACAGCAAGCGGTAAGGCGGTGTGAGTAGAATATTCCGCAGCGTCGACATGAACTGTCGTTAGGGAGGAGAAGGAGGAGTGTGTCTTCTGCAGCTGATAGGTCCTGATCGGCCGCTGGGATGTTTCGTGCTCTGGGTGCATGTTTTGGGCGAAGGTTTAAATCTGGACTCCACTCCGGATATGGAGAGGGAGTGAACGGTAACAATATGGCTGTAGAACCTACAAATCTGTAGTTGAGTATTTCAAGGTGGGCAAGCCTGTTTACGGAATTGACAGCCCAACTGTGTCATCTTCCCTTTTGTTCCATGCGCGGTTTTGTGACACTGCCGTGTATTGAAGCACGTGGTTCGTTTACTCTACTGGCCTTGGTCACCTGCTCTGTTTCCGCTAGCCTCCAATCTCCAGCGGCTGCGGAGCAACTGTCCAAGGTGGCAGTGACACCTTGTACACAGCGGAAGGTGCTCAGGCTAAGAAGTTTGTGGGGGCAGGGAGACCGCAGCTGGCACTGGACTGGGTTCGTTTGAGAGACGTGTGAAAGTCCTTTATCCTACAGTGGTAATATTGAGGATTGTAATGACAATGACGATTCATCAGCACCCTCGCTGTACCAGACGACGTGCGTGCTACTGTGCGTTCCAGTTGAATTCTTCGAAAAATTTAAGCCGCGTACATTTGTGAAAACAGCTACAGAGGTCCTTCACGGCGATCAATGGGAAAGTACTTTCAGGAAATGTTTAACTATCATTAGAGCGTCGAAATTCCTTTAAGTGCGTTGTTGGACAGCCCCTGCGCCAAAACTACTCGTTTTCAAAAACGTATGGAAATGCTTGGCTAGCACGCGCAGCTGAATTTTCGATCACCTTAAGCCGCACAGAAAATGTCCGCTAGTAAAGCAGGCCTTAACCGCAATGCAGTCATATTAGGAAAGGTTTTACGGGTTCCAAAAAAGAACAAATTCTGCAGTTGATGCAAGGTCTCAAGAGAATTTGTAGGGCAGAGTCGCATTTTGCTGCACAAACTGGTTTTCCACTCTTCGTGCCAAGAGCGCGCATAAATAAGGGTGGACAGAAAATGTAAACGACTCACAGAGCGGACTTCCCAAAAAACTCCGTTCCAAAAACGATTACTTCTGCAAGAACTCATCCCCTCTTAGGTTACCTGTAGTTATAGCACACGCGCAGACAAATTGCAGAGTAAAAGCACAACATTAGACGAATGGTTGCGGATTGCCGGATAACTATCTTACTTGATATTCAATAGTAAGTGGAAGATCAAACGTGCGCCCTTTTTTCTTCAGACCACTTTGCAAGGAAGAAATCTTTACCTTGTGAGACGACAAATCGATGAATCTGAAAGCCATGAAACGTGAAACACACGTCCCGACAAACAGCTGATTAAAAGAAAAACATTTGGAAAATGGTTACGAATTTCGGGATGACTATCTTACTCTCACATGATATTCTAGTAAGTGGAAGCCCAAACGTGCACCGTTTCTACGTCAGACCACTGTGAAAGGAAGAAGTATTCACCTTGTGAGAGACAAATCGCTGAATCTTAAAGCCATGAATAATAAAACAAACGTGCCGACGAACAGCTGAGTAAAAGAAAAGAATTGGGCAAATGATTACGGATTTCGGGAGGACTATCTTATTTGATATTCTAGTTAGTGATAGTCCAAATGCGTTCGCTTTTTTCGTCAGTAAAATTGGGTAAAGGCAAAAATCATGACCAGGTGACAGGAGAAATCACTGAACCTTAAGAAATGATACATTGGCGGAGAGCATAGGTTAGCGCTGCATCTGTATCGCTGAGAGGCAAAAAAAAACTCGTTCTTCTGCAGGTGGCGGGATGACACGTGTAAGGTTAAAGTGTACAAATCAGTGTGTAGCATATTTTTTAGTCGTGATGTCCAAAATAGACGGTCGTTTAAAGTATTAGTTTTAAAGTTTTACAGATTGACACTTTTCGCCTGTGGTTTATCTTTTACTTTGCAAGGTTGGCTATTCCTCGGAATTTAGTTGGCACATGGGCTTCAACTTGCATCCATAGGCTTTCATTTTCTCATAAGGGGGTTGTCTTAATTAAGCTTTTTCAGATTTAAAGCATGGCGCTTAGAGGTACGCTTTGTTACTAAGATTTTTTCGCTATTGATCATGAAGTAGAAGACATCCCTCGTGATTGTGCTTTGTGTGGAACCTGCCAATTCGTCCTACGTGTAGTACTCACGTACCGCAGATACGCACTCTGGGCTCACCTTATACTACTTTAATGATCCGGTCGGTACTACTCGCCGTGATTTTCTTTTCATTTCATGGCCTCGTTGATTAGATACACCCATGATTAAGAATAAGCTTCTTATCGTCATTTTTCGCCAATTTTGACGGCAGGAGAGTGACAAGTTGACAAAGTTTCCAAGGTGTCGCAATGCTGCATAAACTTGCCGAAAGCTTTCAGTCCACTGTGCATACAACGGGCAGCGTTCTTCGGCTCAATTTCCCGATGCGTGAGCTTGGCTCTACGACCGGCGTGTCTTGCAGCGGACGTTTTCGGTTACCGCCTTTTGCGGTAACCATACTTTGTTTCCTCTTGATGTAAGCAGGCCTGTCCAGACTTCTCACTGCGTGGGCCCTTCGGTAGTCGGGGACACTTCGGTAGTCCCAATGCTCCAGTTGATGATGTCGATTGCTTCTTCAGGGGCTTAAAATCTCCTCACTCAACTACACATTTTGCGAAGATAATTCAGTGTAAATGTAGCTAAAACACGAATAGAACAAGCAGTCCGTCACTGACATTTACCTGTCGAATATTATCATCATCAGCCTTACTACACCCACTGCAGGGCAAAGGCCTCTCCCATGTCTCTCCAATTAACCCTATCCTTTGCCAGCTGCATCCACCCTTTGCCTGCAAACTTCTTAATCTCATCCGCCCATCTAACCTTCTGCCGCCCCCTGCTACGCTTACTTTCTCTTGGAACCCACTCCGTTACCCTTAAAGACCAGCGGTTATCTTGCCTTCCCATTACATTCCCTGCCCAAGCCCATTTCTTTCTCTTGATTTCGACCAGGATGTCATAAACCCGTGTTTGTTCCCTCACCCACTCTGCCCGCTTCCGATCTCTTAACGTTACACCTATCACTTTTCTTTCCATGGCTCGCTGCGTTGTCCTTAACTTAAGCTGAACTCTTTTCGTTAGCCTCCACGTTTCTGCCCCGTAGGTGAGTACCGGTAAGATTATGCTGTTGTACACTTTCCTCTTAAGGAAATTGGTAAACTGCCACTCATGATCTGCGAGAATTTGCCATATGCGCTCCACCCCATTCTTATCCTTCTAGTTACCTCCCTCTCATGATCCGGATCAGCTGTCACTACCTGCCCTAAGTAGACGTATTCCGGCACAATTTCTAGGCTCTCGCTGCCAATTGTGAACTGTTGTTCCCTTCCTAGACTGTTGAACATTACCTTGGTTTTCTGCATGTTAATTTTTAGACCCATCGATCTGCTTTGCCTGTCTAACTCGTTGATCATGATTTGCAGTTCACCTCCAGAGTGACTCAGCAAGGCAATGTCATCAGCAAATCTCAGATTATTTAGGTATTCTCTATTTATTCTTATTCCCAACTGTTCCCAATTCAGGCCTCGAAATACCTCCTGCAAACATGCGGTGAACAGCATTCGCGAGATCGTGTCTCCTTGCCTGACGCCCTTCCTTATTGGAATTTTATTGCTGACTTTATGGAGGACTATAGTAGCTGTGCAGTTGCTATATATATCTTCCACTATTTTGACATAAGGCTCTTCTACCCCCTGATTACGCAATGCCTGTATGACTGCTGAGGTTTC
Source organism: Amblyomma americanum (assembly GCA_030143305.2). NCBI lineage: Eukaryota > Metazoa > Arthropoda > Arachnida > Ixodida > Ixodidae > Amblyomma > Amblyomma americanum. Next base: position 85,176 of record JARKHS020001978.1, on the reverse strand, counting down.
CACTGAGTCGAATGCTTTCTCGTAATCAATGAAAGCTATATATAGAGGTTGGTTATATTCTGCGCATTTCTCTATCACCTGATTGATAGTGTGAATATGATCTATTGTGGAATATCCTTTACGAAAGCCTGCCTGATCATTTGGTTGATTAAAGTCTAACGTTGCCCTGACTCTATTAGCGATTACCTTAGTAAATACTTTGTAGGCAACGGGTAGTAAGCTGATCGGCCTGTAATTTTTAAAGTCCTTGGCGTCTTCATTCTTATGAATTAAGATAATGTTTGCATTCTTCCAAGCTTCTGGTACAGTCGAGGTCATAAGGCATTGCGTATACAGGGTGGCTAGTTTATCTAGCACGATGTCCCCTCCATCCTTCAACAGATCTGCTGTTACCTGATCCTCCCCAGCTGCTTTTACCCTTTTCATTGCTTCTAAGGCTTTCTTTACTTCATCTTTCGTTACTGGCGGGATTACGCATTGCTGTGCACTGCTGTCTTTCTCATTAGCGCTCTGATTACATTGGCTACTGTACAGGTCTGCGTAGAACTCTTCGGCTACGTTAACTATCTTATCCATATTGCTAATGACATTGCCCTGCTTGTCTCTTAATGCATACATCTGGTTTTTACCTATGCCTAGTTTCCTCTTCACTGTTTTTAGGCTACCTCCGTTCTTTATAGCATGCTCAATTCTCTCCATATTAAACTTCCTTATGTCGGCTACCTTGCGCTTATTTATTAAGTTTGATAGCTCCGTTAGTTCTATTCTATCGGTAGTGTTAGATGCCTTCATGTTTTGGCGCTTCTTAATATGATCTTTCGTCACCTGAGATAGCTTCCCTGTATCTTTTCGAACTGTCCTACCGCCTACTTCTACTGCGCACTCCGTAATTATTGATGTCAGGTTATCGTGCATTGAATGAACATCAAGATCATCTTCCTCAGTTAAAGCCGAATATCTGTTTTGCAGCGCTATCCTAAACTCCTGTGCTTTCCCTCTTACGGCTAACTCGTTAATGGTCTTCTTCTTCGCTAGCTTCTTCCGTTCCCTCTTCAAGTCTAAGCTAATTCTAGACCTTACCATTCTATGGTCGCTGCAACGCACCCTTCCGAGGACGGCCACATCCTGAATTATGCCAGGTTTAGCGCATAGTATGAAGTCGATTTCATTTTTAATCTCACCATTGGGGCTCTTCCAGGTCCACTTCCTGTTTTCTCGTTTGCGGAAGAAGGTATTCATGATCCGTAAATTATTTCTATCCGCGAATTCGACTAATAACTCTCCCCTGCTATTTCTAGAGCCTATCCCATAGTCACCTACCGCGTGGTCGTCAGCCTGCTTCTTGCCCACCTTCGCATTGAAGTCGCCCATTAGTACAGTGTACTGCGATTCTACTCTATTCATTGCTGATTCTACGTCCTCATAGAAGCTTTCAGCGGTCTGGTCATCATGGCTGGATGTGGGTGCGTAGGCCTGCACCACTTTCAGCTTGTACCTCCTATTCAGCCTAATTACTATAGCTGCTACCCTCTCGTTAATAATGTAGAACTCCTCTACGTTGCCAGCTATATCCTTATTAATGAGGAAACCCACACCTAGTTCTCGTCTATCCTTTAACCCGCGATAGCACAGTATGTGTCCGTCCTTTAGTACTGTATACGCCTCACCTGTCCTCCTAACTTCGCTAAGCCCTATCACATCCCATTTAATTCCCGCTAGTTCCTCGAACAGCACTGCTTGGCTAGCCTCACTAGCTAAAGTTCTAGCGTTAAACGTTGCCAGGTTCAGATTCCAATGGCGGCCTGTCCGGAGCCAGAGATTCTTAGCACCCTCCGCTGCGTCACAGGTCTGACCGCCGCCGTGGTCAGTTGCTATGCAGCCGCTGGGGACTGAGGGCCGAGGGTTAATTGGTTTGATCATAGAAGGTTGTGGCCATGTACTACACCAGGGTTGCCAAATCCTACTCTGGTGAGAGAGTGCTTTTTCGTTTCTGGTCACCGAGATAAGGCTGCACTCCAGGCCTGGTTATGCAATTCCATCGACACGCGGATTTTTTTTTTTAACCCGGTGGAGAATTGGGCGGCACCAGGATTTGAACCCCGGTCCTCTTGCACGTGAGGCGGATGTTCTACCTGTCTATTGTTAGAAGTTGCTTCAAAATGTTGACGTTTAGGTTGGCAACGGTGCAAAAATTTCGCTTTTTTAGAATTAACTTCTTGTGATAGGAAAGGTAATATGAAGCACAAAGCACACACTTAGAGCTACACTTTCCCGTCATGAGAAACACATGAGCAACAGAGTAAGAGCAAAATGTATCTCTATACCTCATCCGCGACGGAAGTGAACATCCGCCAACCACTACGGAGTGTGGTGCCCGAGCTCCCCTCCAGCCTAAGTGGATTACAACGCGGACGCTCTCGTCCGGCCTAGACACGGAGCGGTGGCGGCAGCAATTCTCCTCTGGAATCCCCTAACACACCTTTTCCGGTCCACCCTCTGCACACTCCACGGAAATTGCTCCCAAGGGCTGCCGTAATGGGCCACACGGAGAGGACCCGGTTATCATACGGCTGCACTCCCCGTTCTTCGACGCATCACAGCGAGAATGTCATCAGGGAAAAGAACGTTCTTCTGAACTTACGAGTAAAACAAGGCCGCCATCGTCTGGAAAACGTTGAAATAACGAGCGTTAGCTGCTTGGTTTACTAGACGAAGAAAGCGAAGTAGAGCGCCCCGCTCATCTCGGGAAACGTAATGTAATACCCTTTGAAACGTGGTGCACTGCCACCATGCTCGGCTACGCGTGCACACACTCCACCTAGCGGAGCGATCAACGCCTAGCGCCATCTGTCAGAGAAATTACGAGGCGCGTCTACCCGTTGTTCAGTTACACCCCTTCAAGATACGTCCCAAACGGAATTTGATTCATTTGAGGGGACAAGGTGGGCCTAGAATTCGGCTGCTTGCGGTGCGATATGGTAACGCTTCAATTAGTATTTGCGTGTATACGATGTTTACCTATTATTTAATTGTGGTTTTATTTCTATACCACAACCCACAGGGTTTTGTTTGCCGACCAAATTCGGTACACTACTTTCCCCGGATGTGTGCCCCTTGTTGTCGGAGTATATATAGCCGAACGAACATATACACATATAGAGGTCCAGTAACGGGACACTTTTCCTACCCGCATTAGAATATTTTTTTTTGTGAGGGGGGAAAGAGATAGGAGGGCACAACCAATTTTAATGGCCGCCATCTTATATTCTAGAAACCAAAACTACGCCGCCGTTTCGTCCCCTGACGTCATACTCACATAGTTCCACCTCTATCCACCGTATTCGACCGTGACGTCATCAATGGCATGGGGCAGCTGGTTGTTTTTGCAATGCTATTGTAGATGGCGCTACACAAGTCTCGATGCTAGATGTGCTGTTTTCTAGTTGCTTCCACGTAGGGCGCTGTGATCTCAGGATGGTGGAGACCCCATGAAATCTCGAAACGTGATGAGTAGTTTCTGCCACAGATGGCGCTGTGTCTCAGGGTGGTAGCAGACCTCACGAAATCTCGAAACGTGATTAGTAAGAGCTAACGCTTTTAAAAAGGCCTCGCCTCTAGTGGTTATTTGGTGTGCCGAGAATCCTGGCGGCGACCAGACGCGCATTATCCCTCTCAGTCGTAACCATGACTGCACACAAAGGACGACTTTCTGATGTTTTTCTGTAGCCCGCGTTCCTGACTCAGGGAGCGAAACACCAACTCTCACCGCGTCACCTCTTCAAACGAGCCTGTGGGGTGCTTATTCTTCAGGCCCGTGCTCATGGCCGCTTCGGAGCCCAAATTGTCTTTATATTCACTTCTTCTGTCCCACCAACATCATTTTGCTACTCCATGCCTTTCTTCTAACCTGAGACCCAATCCTGCCTGCATTCTATGGACGTATTAGGCAAGAAGTCAGATCTACCTCTTTTACCAATCCTTGCGCAAAGATCTAAATAGAGCCCGTAACTATTAAATCAAGAAATTATGCAACATGTTTTCAGTGATTACGAAAGCTGATTTCGAAGAGAATATGGGCACATAGTATAAAAGCGTCAAAATTGTTTTTTTTTTGTCGTCACAAGCTTCTCATTATTGCATGTTTTGTTGAAGTTGGCGCTTTTTAAAACCAATATCAAAATGATCTCCACAACTTTTATAGATCAGTTTGTATTGAACGTAAAGAACATTTACTGCTGCTCTGCCACAAGCATTTTCTTTTTCGATAAATACCTGCAAAATACACAGGCAACGTTTCTTGTGCGGAATTTGTCAGTATTAAATAAACATCCGTACGTTCCAAAAAGACAAAAGTAACTGAGCATAAATAACAACATCCATATACTTACTGGAACAATTTTCAAGCAAGTAGCGCAATTATATTAATATTAGAGCACGTAACCGCAAAAACCAACTTCTTCGTCAATAATATTTTCCGGTGGTTAGGAAGAATTTTGGGGCGTAAAACCAAATGTGGGCGTCTTCTTTAAAGACATCAAGCTGCTGTATATAAAAATTTACATATATATATATATATATATATATATATATATATATATATATATATATATATATATATATATATATATATATATATATATATATATATATATATATAAGAGATTGACGACGCACCCTTTCTTCGATCTTTCGTGAAACTGGCCTAATCGAAACCTAATAGACAAAGGATATTAAAGGGTCTAAACCAGTCTATAGACTTAAGCTCGTATATTTCTATAGACTTTACATAGAGAGTTTATATTCAAATGCATACTTCACAATTAGACACAGGTCTATGCACTGTTTCTAGACATTCTATAGAATTATGGCCTGGTGCTTTTCGCAAACTTCTTTCTGAAGAAAGTCTAAAAACATTTGTGTACTAAGCGATAAGTAGACTACCGACTATACAACATGTATAGACACAGTCTATCTGCGGTGACACATGCCACCACATAGCTCTCACCAACACAAACAACGATCACTAGACTTACAAATTTATTTCAGAGCTAAGTAGGGTGGGTATATATATTATATGCGCAGTAAGAGACGCACCGCAATATATTATTCAAAACTACAAGTAATGGTCTGACTACATTCCTCAAACACTATCTTGCGACCCATCGTCTGATGTTTAATATCGTGCCTATGCCGATGGTCTGTACACCGCGACTAAGACATTCTACATGGGTAACTCAAGAAGAAAAATTGCTCATGTTATCAAGGCGTGTGGTGCAACACAAGTCATGTCTTGGCTACCATGTTCTAGAAAGACAATACTTATTCGTGCCAAATGTTCGCAATGATTCACAACCGGCTGTTGACAATGGCGCATCCATAAAATGCGCACTGAGAGTTTTCACACTGAAGTGCCAACTGAAAACTAAAGTAACATTTAGTTTTACATCGCCTACAATAAATCGCCTTGAGCACTAAGCTACGTGAAACCTGGTACACCGATGCTCAAACGCGCACAATCGGTTCAAAATCTGCCCGGAAAGCCCGAACCATTTCATCGCAGTTTTTCGCTCATAACTTGAGCACATACTTAAGGATGCAACCAAAGCACATACTTAAGGGATGCAACCCTGGTTGGAGTATGCCCATGCAGCGCGCACTATTCATAAAAACGTTGTGTAGAACACTGTGGCTGAAACTGTATGTTTTCAAAAATAGGAGGTGTGCTTGTTATACAGCATTCGCGTTACACTCAAGATGACATAAGTCCAAAGTTCGGTAAGCTTCCCACTAGGGTGACCGCCAAGATGAGGCGCTGGTCCCGGTCCGTCTACCGCACCAGAACAATCGTTTCTTTAACTACGGCGCTTGGTGGAAGCTTTGTAGCTTTCATTTCTACGCAGAAGGCAGTGAAATGAGGCAAGGTAATGAGTATTTGCTATCTTATTACAGTTCCTAATGCTTGCTCTGCATGTTGTTTGTCAAGTAATCTTTATACGTTGTTGATTCATTATGAAAGACGGCTGAGCAAGAGCTGGTTGTCCAGCACTTTCGCTCGATAACCACAAACAAGACGTCATGGACCCTGTAATTTTGTTAATAGTATATTTTAAACTGTTTATGGTTTATAGGGGTTTAACTTCCCGAAGCGACTAAGGCTATGAGAGACGACGTAGTGAAGGACTCCGGAAATTTCGACCACCTGGGGTTCTTCAACCTGCACTGACATAGCACAGCACACGGGCCTCTAAAATTTCGCCTCCATCGAAATTCGACCGCCGCGGCCGGGATCGAACCCGCGTCTTCCGGTCCAGCAGCCGAGCGCCATAACCACTCAGCCACCGCGGCGGCTAAATGAAAATGTTTATTAGAGCACTGAAAACAGTTCTGCAAATATCTGCTGATACCTATATGATCGACGAATGATTGTTTATCCTTCTAATTGCTTATCCTCATCTGTATGAATGCATCATGCAAAAAGGTGACACCAAAAAAAGAAAATGCGCTTCAATTGAAGCACAGCTAAGTGTTAAACATGTCCATGGCCTAAAGCACTACAGCCTGCTGGCCGTCTTGTGCCAGTGAAAAAAATCAATCGGTGGCGACACTACAGCCGTGTAAACTACCCATGATGCTCTTGAGAGTAAGAGCAAAAAGTATCTCAGCACAACACTCGTGCTCGCTAGCTCTAAGGCGCAATGCGGAGGTTGATCAGGGTTGGCTCAATTGGCGCACTATATCCAAGTTCCTCAAGTTGGTAACCTTGAACCATTGCTACTCACATCGTCTAACTTACCTTCTACCCAAGCATTATAAACTACAATATCGCGAGAAAAAGTGTTGTTCTCTGTGAGTTTTGTCGTTATGGATTCTTTACAAACTAGATAAATTTTAAGAATTCACGATGTCGATCAGGAATGAGACGCAGAGACGGAATATATATTGCTATATAGTGTTAAGAAAAGCAACATTTTCTCTAGGTGGCAATAGTTGTTGTCTGCATTGAGGAGAAGGCCGCCGTGACTACTCTACTACGAGCCAGGCTCAAACTAATAAACCTTGTCCTAGATTAGTGAAAAGTAAAAACTCGGCTTTTACATATACTTACTGGGGCCCTCCGTGAGCCGCTGGGTGAATTTAGGCATAAATTGTCGCACTCCGTTCCTCCGGAGAGTCGAATAGGCTCAGTTAAGACTGGACCCACTGCCAAACAAAACAATTTAGTTCCATTCAAGCTGTAATAAAGGATATGGCAGCAATCGCAAAATTAAAACCAGAGCATAATACCAATACAAATTATTGATATTTATTGTGCTTGATGGAAACAACACAGTCGCTATTGCAAGAATAATTTCGCGTCAGCAGTTCTCAATAGCTTAAGTTGTTTCCTAACAAACGGACGCATTATTTTAGGAATGCACCAGTTCTAATAGAAGGGGCGATTGCTCTGTTTTAAAGTTTAAGCTCAAGCAGGGGTTTCCGAATCAAAGTTTTTCATTGACTGTACTTATCTTCGTCTGAGACAAACTTCGTACATCAAAGAAACTTGAAGACCCTGCCTTATTGTTACTCTTAGAAGTTCTATGCCGTTCCTTGAACCAATACTGCGGCACCTTTAGTTCAAATGACATATAGAAGAGGGCTGATAAATCTGCTGCGAAAAGGTTATTCGGGCTGCATTTGCCCACACAATTTGTCTTAAAAGCAAAGAAGAATGTCGACGAATGTACATTTGATTTTATTTTCCATGAACTGAGAACTTCTATTCTACCACTAGATAATGAACTCAACAAGAAGAAAATAAACAGCTGAACGCGGCTACAATCAAAGCACCGAAAGTGGAGGAAGACGGCCAGGACGCTTTCAAGCTTTAACAGGACCGCCTGATGGGCACTTGAATCAAGCCCTGTTAGCATTCATCAACGAAACCAGATCTTCCTTTCTTTTTTTCTTTGTGCCAAAAGACGGCTTCACCCAATGAAAAAAAGAACACGCCTCAGCATTTCCAGTAAATTTCAACTGAACTCTTTTTGAGGTAGATACGTGGTTGTGGAAACCTTCGCCGCATCATTACTGCCTCATTCGCAGGAGCATAGTGAAGATTGTCCTTGCTGGATTGAAAAAAAGAATAAATATTAGAAGATTAAACAAGCATTGGTTCCAGCAGATTTTCCTTTTAAGACTGCTTATCGCCTTTTCCGACCATTAGTAGGCTGCTGCTCTTAGGCAAAGTGACAACAGTCGTTTAATGGCGGTAGTGGCGTTAATGGCGGTAGTGATGAATAATGCATAGTGCAACGTCGTTAAACTCTTCTTCTCTAACATGTCGCTCATCGAATAGGCCGCAGTTTGTAATTCCGGTACTCATACAAATCGATTTGGAGATGAATGACATCGCCTCTTGTAGAATTAACACAAAAGATCTTTTCGCCCAGACATTGATTCATAGTTTTAAAATCAGGCATTTTATACTGGAAGTAGTGCAGCAAGTGCACAGTACTCTGCGTTCTTTTCGTGTAAAACACTGCATCCTTGTTCGCTTTCTCTAAACTGATTTCATTTCTATGGATAGACACCTCTTTCTTTTCTTTTATAGATGCCAAGTGAATATGCATGCCTTTTGGCGTTTGTGGCAATGGACTTGCATACAAAGGATGACTTCTGGCAACATAAGTTCCGACAGTGAGCAGTGACAGACTTGTACATAAGTTATCAATGTTGATTTTTTTTCATTTTTCGTTTGTGCATCATGCTTTCCGTATTTTTCTTATTTACAGAAATCACATTACCATCCAAACAAGTGACTTGTTTATAGGTTTGAAGTTTTTAACGTTTCTTGCACTCAAGGCAGTGCACTTTGTTTTTCCGCTGCACTCTTCAAAAAGGAATTTCCCGGTAGTAATTGCAGAAGTTCCTTTGTCAGGCAAGACGCAGACGTAAGTTCCTTGCTGTCAGCACAAAACCGGGGGACAGCTTGTTTCGCAACCGAAACCTGACATGTAACATTTCAGCGAATTGCAGCAGTCAAAACATGTGGCTAACAATGACCTCTGCCCTGTAACGCGCAATATTTTGCAGAAAGTTTTGCAACTTACTGCAGTACATTTTGGTAGCCATTCAGAAATGATCCAACATTTACACTTCGCTTACAGCTGGCAGGATACGCGCACATCAGTCACGGCTAGAAGCCTCTTGTTGCTCATTTATATTAAGTGAATGTTCAGAGACCATAAGACATGGAGATTGAAAGCCGGATGCAAACAGGAGATTATATTTATTACAGGCTGTTATTTCTACTGCTTTTCCAACCGTGTACCGTACAAAACTCTGAAATAACAAAGAATTCAGTACCTAATATCGGCTTAAGTAAGCAGCTACTTAACTTGTAAGGAAGATTTGTGGTTGTGAAGTCCTCCGCCTATTTAATCTGCCGTATGCAGGACTGCGATAAAGATTCCTTTCCTCTGAAAGAAGGAGTAGAAGAAACAATGAACAAATTAAACAAATTTCTTTCAACTGCTTCTGTACAATAAGCAAACAAGCTTATCACAGTTTTGCAGCTCGAGAGGAGGCTTACACTGTTAGAGAAAAGTTTAAACAGACGTTTCAGCCTAGTTTAGATAGTATTCAGTTATTCGTGCGTGTTGCTTTCTTCACGCCTGACTTCGTGTCTTACAGCAGCAAAGTTATTTTATCTGGTACGTCAATGGCACATTTAGTACCCCTGAGAGTTCTCAATCGCTTTTGACTTTTGTACTTGCGCTGACGCAAATCTCTGCAGTACGCAGAGCTGATGCAAATTCCCAAAACAACCGTCGAAAGGTTCAGAGGAAAAACTTATATTTTAGTTATATAGCATTTTGAGATGACCTATTGGGTGAAAGGAGGCTAGCACTATTGCACTGGCCTCCTATTATATATTTAACTGAACCAGCGAATAAAACTTCTGCATGTTCGCAACGACCGATAGGTTTTGTTCATAACCCTAAGTTTGCCTTGCACAGCCTTCATTTCTAGCTGTGTGATTTTCCTGCCAGAATAGGATTCAGTTGCAAGGTCTATGTAACTTGTGCTCTTAGGTAGTCCGCTCTGCCTCTTCTCAATTGCACCGTGCTGAGATCAGCCAGCGCAAGCAGGGAAGTTATTGCTAGTGCCGCCGAAAGCTTAATCTAATCCTTTCCGCACAGCCGAATACAAGGTCTAGCGTGAAAAGTTGGCTTGTGGACTGAGACTCCCTCTCGACCATTCTTCAGTTGCTTGTGTATTGCGTAAGGTACTTCTCATGTCTACAACTACTTCCGCTTCAACAGTTCAGCATTCGCTCCTTATTTCTTGTTCCTCACGGGTATGTAAGAACACTCTGCTCATATTTGCTTCAGAATAGAGGAATGTTCGCTTGTGTATTTTTGCGCCAAATTTTCTCACAAGGGCTTCCTCCAGTCGCAACAGCTGAACCACGCTGATATATCTTTATTACCGTAACCGAAAGCTATAATGTCTAACTACGAATTAAAATGCTTGACACGTGGCTAGGAGGGTAAGCCTTATATGGAATTATTCCTGAGTGGTCACATCATATTGATGCGAATTGTTCATCTCTACGATCTGTGCATGCTTTTAAACAACGTTGCGGTCGAGTATATTAATCGATGTAAGTACCCTCTCTAACCGAAACCCCAGCCATGTTTTATCTTTTAAAAGGTAAAACCCTGTAATATGTATGTCCTCGCACCGTTAAATAAAATCTATACCATTCTTTCAAGGAACACGGTTCAGAAAAATGCCCCTGGTTTCAGGTTATGTTTTTGAGCTTGTAATGGGGTATTCAGAGTACCGCCGCAGCTCAAAAACTGCGAAAGGTAAGAAGCATTCTCTTGTTCACACATTGAGAGCCTGATTCGTTTTACTGCTGCAATGAGTGCTACTCTACTTGTGGCACACCAACTTTTTTTCCAGCCCTGTGAATCGTCAGTGCATGTTACTTAGGATCGTCTCTCATCGGCGCCATACACTTCTTGTTGGTCAAATGCTTAGGGGAATCCCTCAAAGTGGAGTATAGTTGTAATAAGGCAGTAAGAGTGGATTTCAATAAGTAATTACTTCCTGATTGCAACTTCGCGTTAGGGGAGAAAATTTGACGGGACCTTAGCATGCATTAAGATTTAATAGTGCATATTTTATTGAAGCTTTGTAGAGTAAGAAACGGGCTATGGATGCAGTAAAGTTCACGTACTTAGCAAGTGAGTGAAGAAAGACGCCAGTGTTCGAACTTCAAGAAAAGCAGCTGTTCACTCTGAAAGGACGGTACGTGAGAGCTTTCCAAGCTGCGTACACAGCAAGGTGCTTTTCCTCATGTTGATGACAAAGCCAAGTTTCCAATGGTTTCTGCTTCACATGTGCACCACTCTGCAGAACTAACAGCGCACTTTGAGCAGGCGATTCGGTAGTACAGTTGTGAAATGGCGAAGTCAGACCTCCTGCCGGAGTGTGCCTTAAATTCATAAGCAAGTCCCCTTTCACATAGTGTTCGCCGTTTCGGAGTTCATTAAATGAATAATTTGCTGCGTTTTCGTAACTCTGCGGTAATTCCATTGAATGGTATCCTGTACAAACGTGAAAACAGCAGAAAAAACGTAGAAAGAACAGTAGAAAGAATGTGAGGACAGTAGAAAAAAAAGAATTTTAGTCGGAACCAAGACGGTCGCTATTTTCACAATGCACTTTAATACCCCAGATGACTCGTATAATGAAGTCAAAACACCACCGAAGCATTAGTAAAACAAAAACCAGCCGCACATTTCGCTTTGTTTTGTCGCGTGTCTTTGTTACATACTTGCGTGGTCTTCCCGCATGTATTTTGGCTTTTTATACGACTGTATGTTTTTCTGTAATCAGCGAACAAGCTCACCGCATTTTAGAAAAAAGTTCTTCCAAACGTCTTTGTCACGTACATGCCATAAATGGCCTCTTTCAACGCTGTATCATGCTTTGATCACGTTTATTGGTTTCTTCTTTTTCTAATCAAAACTCGGTTCTGAGATTGGCGCCACTAGCCTGTAATTGCATGAGACAGGAATCTTCTGCCGGCATTCAGAGAGAGTGTTTGCTACCGCTCTCTCCACTTGAGTGGTGCCGGACGTGATAAGCCGCTTTTGCGCAGCTCTATCAGCATTGAGTTCTTCCATATGAAGAAACTCACCATTTGCCAAGTGTTTTAGGTCGGCCGGGCCTTTTCGCAATGCCTAAAGAGCTACGGTATTCAATTCGAACTCTCTTTTTGAGAGGAAAAACACACAAAAAAGCTATCACTGACCAACACCAGCCCATTTAAATGAAGAGCGGCAAAATAAACAAAGATTTCAAAATTCAATTTCAAAGTCAATCGCCATTTAATCAAAAAAGAAGCACGGTATACATTGTCACGAGTGCTGTTGGGGCTAATTGTATGAGTCTCGCGGAAGCATTCCAGTAGATACTGAATCTTTGTCTATCCTTTCCCATTTTTCTATACTCTGGCTGTTACTCTTTGCTCGCTTCTGTTTCCCGTACATAACTAATTACGATCAGCATTGCTAAAATCAAACAAATGTTTTTCCAACTCTCAGTGCTGTATGCGATTCAGTTCTTTCATTCCATTCTGGTCCCGTATGCCGGCGCGATCGATTTTAAACTCGTTCTTATTTATTGAGGGGCATCTGCCGTGAATAAACAAATGGTTTCAGTTCTGAGTAGCGCACTGCCAGAGTGTCACCTCCGTGTCACTGCTACGGCTGGCATATAGCTTTTTTGTCTACTTTGTTGTTTTGCAGTTTTCACAACACTGCGATGCTAAGGACCGGTGCTCGAGGACCCTATACCAAGCTGGGAAAGTGTGATGCCCAATTTTAGTGCAGCCCATTACCTCCGTGGCTGTTTATTTCCGCTCTTTCCCCTCTTCGTTCCGTCTTTCTTCTCCTGCGCACGTTTGTTAATTCATGGTTTATGCTGGCCTTGCACTTTTACAACCTAACCTGTGATATAACTTTTTTATAGTTTCATGCCACTTCCTCCAATTATTCTCTCATGTGTGCACCTGCCGCCTATGGCTTCCATTCTTCGTATCAGCCAACATCGTGTGCGTGTCTTCCGGCCCTTGCTTTGAATTACCACTCAAGTTCAGAGAAAATTTGCAAGCTTTACAACGGAAGCCACTAGGACTTTTACAAGCATTGCGAGTTCTCCTGATTGAATTAAAGCAATTAATATATCTTCAGCTACAGACCTGACATATCATCTCGGTTACAGTGATTACCTTCTACTTTGTTTCTGCATTAATATATCACGTCCTAAGGTGATTAAAATCAGGAACAACTCTAGATTACTAACGTGCTAGCTTTGCTGGTAATAATAATTAAAGGATTCTAGCGCACAGACGCACAACACACAAGAAAGAAGACAAAATTCGACACGGGTGCTTCTTTTTAGTGCGTTATGCCGCTCGGCGCTAGAATCCTTTTATTACGTTTGACAACAAACTAGCCCAGCAGCTTACTCTTTTAAACTTATTAATGAACCGTGCTCATTTATTAGTGGCTTTCTTGAAAACTTTGACACCCGCTCTCTCGAAGAAAGCTGGCCATCGCTCAAAATGTAGGTACACAAAATATCCGGTAAGTGCATCCATGAGTGCATCGTCACCTCTTAATCCTCAAACACCTTGGCCTAATTCACACATTAGGCAATTATGCAACAAGAAGATACGGTTCTTCCGCTTTGCTAAGCGTTCACTTCCTAAGCGCTATGGGCGACGTATAGGTATGCTTATGGCGAACATGTGACCGCGCTTAAACTTACAAAGATAACTTTTTCTTCATTGTTGCCATAGACATTTTGAAAACAAAAGTTCGGTCGCGTTATACGCACTGCACATAGCCTCTTTATACATTAAATGATTGCTGTGGTAACTTTATAACTAATTATCTCTGTGCTACTTTACTAAAAGGACATTCGTTGAGAACTTTTCATCTTCAAGATATACAGCGCCAAGAATTCTCCACTGTGTCTATCATAACTGCTGATGCACCTGGCATTGCTAAATTAATAGACTCCTGAATCGGACCTTGTTAGTCCTGTGTTCTTAGAGAACACATGCTCCTATAGCTAAATTATGTTACAAAATCATTTCCAACAGTCATCCGAGTCATCCAATCTCCATAATGTTTGGAAGATGGGAACGGTAGTTCCGCATCACAAGTGTGGTGGAGAGCACTCGCCTCAAAGTTTTGTTTTGGTTTATGGGGAGTTAACGTTCCAAAGCACTCAGGCTATGAGGGACACAGTGTTTTTGACCCATTTCACTCGTTAGCCCATGCTGCAAATGACTAGGAAATATAATCTTTAAGAACATAGTTGCCTTTCTTGATGACAATTCGTTTTTGCACATGCGTAACATGGCTTTCTTCAAACATATTTATGTGAAATGCCGTCACTTTCAATCAGTGGGAATCTACACCTCATATATATTGCAAGGCATCTTGCGCTGTCTGTATTTTTTTAAGCTTCTCGAAACCCTTTGATGAAGTGTGCCATGAGTTGTTCCTTAATAAACTGTGTTCTTAATTTTGGTCCTAACGTCTCGAGATAGATCGAATGTTTACTTCTTAACCACTGTTAATAAGTATTCACTAATTGCCGTCCTTCAGCGCTGATTAGCGTGCTATCGGGTGTACCGCAAGGATCTCTTTTTGGACAACCCTTATTACATTACTGATCTCCAATTGATCAGCACGACAAATTAAAAAAAGAAACATTCCCTATCCTCCTTGGTTAAAATATCTGTAGGGGTCCTTCACGTATGTCGTAACTAACCTGTTGTTTTGCTTACATTGACTGCTTATCAAATAGAATATGATTTATAAGGAGTTTCTTGGTTTTAGTTCTGCTTCTTTTTACAAGCTGTTGGCCAAAAAATTTTTATAAATGAATAAATATATTTGCTCCAATGCATCAACCAAAATGCACTCTATGCGATGATGCTGTTCTTAAACATGCTTCAGGGAAAATGCACCCGCTAAAAATTGCGTGAATGCAGAGTAAAAGAAAATGGAGAAGACAGTTAAGCTTCGACTTAAGGAAATGACGCGATAGCGTTAATGAAATAATGTCCATATACGTGGAATTGGTTATGGCAAATTTACATTCCTAAATAACTGGGAGTCCTCGCACCATTGCTTCCGCAGTGGTGCAGCGGATAAGGGATGCGCCACTGCCCTGCGATGGAAGGCGCTGCCAATGGTGGGCTTGTGCGACCCATGTTGTCTTCCCGAGAAACCTCCCCTGATCAATCATTAATTTAACTGCCACCTGCCGCGGCGGTCAGTTTGCTCACAATCAGCTGGGCAGGTTGTGATGACGCCTCAAGGTCGCACGACCTAGGTGTCCAACCTAGATAGCTTCTAATGCCGGTGGCCACTAGGGCCACCCTATGCCACCCTGTTGCTCACAACCCTGTCGCCAGATTTCAGGGTAACGGGGCCTTTAACGCTGTCGCATTAAAATGGGTTGGCTGGTAATTTAGGAAGGCAAATAGTCGAAATCCTGGCGTTATGCAAAACGCAGTTAAAAAGCATTATCGCCAAGTCTCACTCGTTTCGAATAAATTGATACTAAGCTCATTTCAATTCCCCAAGGAAAACCAGAGAAAAAGTCTTTAAGACAGACACTGTGAGTTTTAAAATTACAAACAGAGATAAAGATACGAAGTCTGAGTGCACTTATTAAGTAGCGGATATACCGCTTGCAATGTTGGCTGTGGTGCTCCGACGAAATCTGTCAAAGGAAAGGTGTCAAAAAAGAGGGTGCGAAACGAGCTTTCAAGCGAAGCTAGAATGGTAGCAGTAGAAGAGTGGTTTCAGAATTACGATTGCGTGAAGCGGAACGTCAACTCGAAAATCGCGCTTCGTTTTTCGACCGCGCAACTCTCAGGTTTTGAATTTTATTTATTATTTTTTTATGTAATTTACAGAACGGATACTTTGCGGTAATATTGTTTCAAGCGTGTTTGGTACGAAAAATTGTTTTTTTTCTTTAATCGATTTTTCCGAAATCTTTTCCATCTGAAGACCTGTGTACCCCTTTAAAGTGCCTTTAGTGCTCAACAAGTGTCTCAAAAGCAGAGTGTGTGGCACTCAGCGCTATGAATGGGGTGTTGTGCTTCAAGGTGAAAACAAAGTGCACGTTGTAGCAACGTTGATGTATGGCATGCCATGGTGCAAAGGAAATATGTATTAAACGAATGAAAAACTGTTGAGACGTGCTATCTTAAATAAGGACTGTGTCAAGTATGTTTCGCATAGTTATCATTTATTTTTATTCACCCCGCTTTATGAGAGGCTCGAACAATCGGGCGGTTGCAAATTATATCTTATTCAATGCAACAGTACTTCGGTGGCAGTGAAGTGCAAAATCATTCCGCAACTGTGCGATGTTAGCGCAAATTAACGAAACTTATGTCAATATGCTTTCCACCACAGAACCTACTGTAGCATCAGTTCTGCTTTAGAACCGTTATCGTAGTGCCGGAAAATATTATGAGACATTTTCGTCCTCCCCCCTCCAAGCAATAATGACTTCGCGTGCTGCAGGACACGGTAATAAATAAACCCCATACACAATCAAAAATGTTTTTAATATGCACAACACTGTTACAGATTTCATGACGGCGCCGAGAAATGCGTCTGGTGCTATGCTGACTCGTAGAATGTAATTTAAGCAGCCCGTGACTTACTAGGAAATCTTTGTTTTTTTTTCCTCTTTGTTAACGCAAAGCGAAAGCCTTCTGTGCTTCATTAACAACGAAACTCTCCTTCCAGAGAAAGAGGTCTCAAATGAAATAATCTCAAATGAAATAATCAGCCAAAAAAAAATTTCTTCCCAAGGTGAGGTACAATGATCTAAGGATCTTCCAATTGAGAGGCTAGCACGCAACCCACAAGTCCCAATACAGCGTTGCTGCTCTGCGAACAAAGATGAACCTAGTTTATGCGTTCCCTTAAGAGTGTATGCTCAAGAGCAGGTAGGAAGAAAGGAAAAAACTATTAATTAAAAGTGTTACCTCCGCCTTCGAAGCATGTCAGTAGTCTTAAGTCCCTTCTGTATTTTTGGTTTCGCTACAACAAAAAAAAGTCTGAACTGGTTCGGCGAAATTACCCACAATATTGTTGACCTTGAATTTCAAACTTCGGGGTTAATTGCCCCCCTTTTGCTGCGCTCCATTATATTCCTTTCAAAATGCTCCGTATTCGATGACTTCACAAGAGCAGCTAGCCTATCTCTAATTTTAACGCCGACTTAGTGTCCATGCTGTGTAAACTTTGCATGAAGCGAACTTGACGTTTTGCTATTTAGGGATAACTTTAGTCGGGGAACGAGATCAATAAAGCGAACTCTGCTCCACTTTTGCAAGACCTATAAAAAAGGCTAGATTATACCGCATGTTTCTTTAGGCAACACGAAAGTTAGCGGCTCGAAAAGACATTTCGCTTTGCTTGCATCAGTATTGAGATTAAAAAAATATGGGACGGTTCCTGGAAAGTGCTATTCAACCACTTGATTTTTTTTTATTTTCTGCAAGATACGTGACGGAATAATAGAAGCTCTAATGTTGTACTTTTTGTAGACTTAGCGCTTTCCTTAAAGAAAGTGTAGGAAAAGTAAATTCACTGCAAGCATAATAACAAGCACACAGGAAATTAAAGTACTGCGTCAAAACATGGAGATTTACGTAAGCTACCGGAAACTCGTCCACTCCAAGGAGCTTTGCTGGGCTTACTGAAAATGTAAATAGATTTCCTGGACAGCAGTTTTGTGGCTTCCCTCAGGCGGTCCTCAATGAGGACAAGGTAAACATACTGGGGCGAGCCACATATTCTCTCGCTTTTCACAGGAATGACTGTTGTAAGATCGGACGCCTTTCAGCTGCTATATTTTCTAGGAAGAGCAGCCCATTATTACGCCAGCGCCCCATCCGGGGATTTTTAGGAAAAGTAAATACGGCTGAAAATACACAGATTGTAGCCTTATTTTCCTCCCGCTTCTTGGACCAACGAAACATGGCCATTCGGTTCTTTTAGTTTTAATCAATCGTGGGCTGCCTTCGCAACTCTAGAAAGGATAAAGCAGAACCTGCCCCTCAGAAATGAAATATGTCCAGCGGACCATTCGGAAGGCGGGGTACGAAGCTTCTCCTGGTAGGCGTATAGATTTCGAGCACATTTCGAGCATTTCTGGGAGTTTGCGAATACTTCGTGAGATGGTTAAAATTATCTTCAGGGCTAGGTGGTGGTTCATAAACAATATATAAAAAATGTCTAGTGACAAGAATATTCATAACACCGGCAATAAGAATAGAGGTTTGTCATTAGCGTCTTCTTTTTGGGCATTGCGTTCTTTTCTCAAATGCTACAAGCAATTGTGAAAATGGAAAGCCTTTAGAAAAAGAGCTTTGGTGGAGACTTCTTCATACGCTGAATTTTCTGTCCTGTTGGACCATATTTAGTGCGGCGACTGAAATGTATACGCAAATTATGATTGCTTACTTCTCACATCGCTTTTCAGCTGTGCACTTTTTAGAAATCGCACGTCTACGTCAAGGTTGAAAATATTTCGTTCGTGTCTCCAGGCCTGAATGACATTGTACTCGGAAGCCTATGTCGTTTAAACTGCCTCGGCATTGCCTGAGAACAAGATTCATTTCATTACGGACTAGTGTACTACAAATATTACGGTTATTATTTGTATCTCTATTAAAAATTCAGAATTTATTTTCTGTTTTACGGATATCGCAATTTTCGCCATGACTTTTCGTTGTGTCTAAATAAAAAAGTTTCCTGTTTAATTGCACCTACGCTATCTCTTCCCGGCAACATCTAGAAAAATTTGCAGCGCCCAACGAATACTAGTTCAATGGTTGAGGATATTTTTCTACACTAAAATATTGAACATATGAAGCTGTTTTCCAGAGTACGGCTCGAGGAGTGAAAAGCGTTAAATCCTGCATGCTCTTAATTTTACGTATTAATTTTTAAACGGCACGGGAGGACTTAACAGACAAAAGAAAAAAACCCGCAACAAAAGTTCTGTCTAACAATGAGTCAGTACCGACTAGCCCAGATCTCAGCTTTAATTACCATAGGTTCATGTACTTTAACTCTGCTTGCACAAAAGGAAGTAGAAGTTTTATGAAAATTTTAAAGCCCAGGGGGGTTTTCATCTGTGCCACGCTCAGTGGTTCTTTATGAATCCATTATGTTCAGACCTAAGCAAGAGCAGTTCGTACTCCCTTCGAAGGCCAGTACATACACGAATCTTGGACGGCCCCACAACACGACTTAGAAGTCTGTGCTCCTACGTATAAATAAAGGTGCGAGTGTAGTGTGCTGTCTATAGCTGCCTAACGTTTAAAGCAGATATGATAGGAGCACGAGTTGGAACACTGCCTTCCTTAGAGGACGTCAGGGTTACATTTGCTAGAGCACACGACACGGGGCTACTAACACATTAGCTTAATGAGATTTAAATTAAACCAAAGGCGGCAGCTCACTATTTACTGGTCAGTGTATTCACATCAAAGAATAACCTTGCATTAAAACCTATCTTTTCTTACATATGCGATAAAAGACGTTAAAATTTTGCATAAAGACGTTTCTAAAGGCGTTAAAATTCATCAAAGGCACTTCTTCCGGGAGAAAGTTAACACTACAACTTTTGATTACGACGTACAAACACGCGGCTGGCTACACTAGCAGTATTTATCCAGTGCAGATTTCCTCATCCATGTACGGTACCTTCTAAGCCACGTCTCGCCAAAATGGATTCATTTGATTGTTTTGCTTAGCCAAAAGACGTTGGTGCATTAGATTAAATAGAAGAAAACTGCGAGCAGTTCACCCAGCTTATCTGCTCAGGCTCAGTATCTGTCTTTCGATATGTTCAAAGGAATGCTGTGTAAGTGCGTGAAACGACTGCATGGATTTGGATTTCTGCGAAGATCCTTCATATAAAGCGTCAATTGAAACGTCTACGTACAAAACGTAGTTCATCAGATCGGACAGTATTACCAATCTTTCCCAAGCTTTTAAAAAAGAAAGAAATAAAGTGAAACAAAGGTATACCATAAAGAGCTTACCCGAATTTGTCCAAAAATCACGAGGAATGTTCTGGCGGCATATCTCCAAACAAAAACTACCGTTCATCATTTAACTATTAGAGAACGCATTATCACTAGCAGCTCTGAGATGCCCTGTGCCTTTAACAGATACTTCGAGTCTGTATTTGTTTGGGATCCTGGTGCAGCGCCAGAAATTGAAATATTTAATCCATCACAACCATTACTTTACATAGTAATTAGACAGCAAGGCATTTTTAACTTGCTTCTAAACATAAATAACAAACATTCTGCAGCTCCGCACGATATTCTGAACACCTTTTAAAAAGTACAGAGAATGGCGCTCTTATTACCTAAATAATATTTTTAATAAGCCTTTTCAAACTGGAGAGGTCCCGAACGACTGAAAATGCGCTTAAGTCATACCCATACGCAAGCAAGGTGCGAGTAACAAAACAGGAAATTACAGATCAATATTCCTCACCAGCACATGCCGTACAATCCTTGAACATGTGTTATCCAAGCATATGATGGAATTTATTGAAAACAATGGTATTCTAGATCATCACCAGCATGGTTTCCGACGCTGTTACTCAACTGCTACTACTATTACAGAAGTTATAGATGAGATTAAGTCAGACAATTGATGAATTAGGGCAGACAGACATCGTCTTAGTCGAGTTCAGAAATGCATTTGACCGGATATCTCATCCTAAGTTATTATTCAATGTTAAGATGGCATTTTAGAATGATCAACTTTTTATTTGGATTGATGCTTCGCTGTATCAAAAGGAACAATTTGTTTCCCTATATGGTTCATCAAGTACAACTGAACTTGTTCAATACGTTCCAGAGGGGTCGGTCATAGGGCCTTTGCTCTTCTCTATCTATATCAGTGTTATGAACATTGGCTTTCACTCAGATGTAGCGATACGGCATTACGCAAATAATACATTAGTCTATGTTAAACCTTTCGTTAGCCCTGGTCGAAAGCGAAAAGCTGCATCTCCCTGGCTACGTTTGTGGTCGATCGACTGGCGGTTTCCATGAATAGCCATACTGAGACACACACAGTAGTAGGCCATAATTTCCTTTTCTTAAAATAAAGTTTCATTTTCCTTCGCATACGGCGCGGTTTGGGTGTCCACCGAGCTATGTGAGACAGGCGTAATTTCCTTTCCTTAAAACCAACTTTCATACCAATTTCCTCCCCTTCAGTGTGGTTCGTGTGCCCACCGAGAAGTCCCAGACAGGCGTCATTTCGTTTCTTTAAACCCAACTTTAATTCATTTTCATGCCCTTACGTGCGCGGTTCGGGTGTTTACCGAGATATGTGAGACACGCGCAATTTCTTTTCCTTAAAATAAATTTTCATTTCATTTTCCTTCCCTCACAGGCGCGGTTCGGGTGTCGGTCTCCACGGCAGGCGTCGCATCGATCACACGTAGCCTTCCGCTTAACGCATCAAAGTGCATCGGCGTTTTATTGAAAAAGTTCGTTTTGGGGGAAAGAAAATGACGTACTATCTGGTTCACATATCGGCGGACACCTGAACTGCGCCGTAAGAGAAGGGATAAAAGAGGGATTGAAAGAAGACAGGAAGAAATAGGTGCCGTAGTGAAGGGCTCCGGAATAATTTAGACCACCTCGGGATCTTGCATTGAACGTGCATTGACATCGCACAGCACACGGGCGCCTAAGCGTTTCGCCTCCATCGAAGCTCAGCCGCCGCGGTTGGCTGCGTATCGATGGAACGTGTGATCGATGCCACGCCTGCCGTGGAGATCGATCCCCGAACCGCGCTCGTAAGGGAAGGAAAATGAAATGAAAATTGGTTTTAAGCTAGTTAGGTTCGACACATGACGTGAGCTACAGCAGCTACACAAGCGGCTGTTATGCCAACTATTTCTACTTTAATCTTTGACCTTTGACTTTTCATCTTTGACCTTTGACCCTTGATCTTGACCTCCGTTCAAGCGGGAAAGCGTCTGCCGGCATCGCATGCGCAGGTCATGAATGTGGGTGCTGCATAAAACGCCGAGCACGGGTCAAGGTCAAGGTCAAAGGTCAAAGTCGGAATGCTGTAAGAGCCGCTGGTGTCGCTGCTCTAGCTCACGTCATGTGTCGAACCTGACTACAAACAGTTGTGCTCCCGGTTTGACCTCTACCTTCATTCAGAAGAATTTTGCGGCCCCGCTGACGGCTCGTAAAGCTGGCATAGTGAAGAAGCTTTTCGTTTCAATAATTGTTATTCTATACATACTGCAACTTCTGCCTTGGCTCAGGTTGAGAGTATGAATAAAAAATTGGGAAGAAGAAGAAGGAAATTTGCCTAGTCGCACTGCCAGCACTCAAAGCGATGGCCTGCTGACCCTGACAGAAAGGGATTTGCGTTTCGCCGCCATTCTTTCGCCGCCGCTTATGGGCTGACCTAGGCCCCGTTACATTTGTTGGAGGTTCGGTCTCCCATCCTCGTACCGCCCTGGAACTCCGCAGCCACACGCTACCGACCCCCGCTATGCCCGGAGACACCAACCAACAAGCCGTACGTGCAAGGTGGGCTTAGCAGTCCTCTGTTCCGGCTCCCTCCCCCAGTGGGACTCCGCCCTCTTCAGCTGGACAGACGATCATGACGCTGAAGACTGGCTCACATCATTCGAGCGGGTGAGCACAGTTAACAAGTGCGACGACATTATCAAGGTGAACAACATCGCCTTTTATTTGACAGGCGTTGCCAAACTGTGGTTTCGAAACCGCGAAGCAGACTTCTCCACGTGGGCCGATTTCTAGGCGAACCTCACCGAAGTGTTCGTACGTCCTGCTCTGCGCAAGCTACGTGCCGAACACCGCTTGCGCGAGCGTTCCCGGCAGTTGGGTGAGACCTTTACAATTTACACTGAAGATTTCGTCAACCTGTGCTCGCGCGTCAACGCCCAGGTGCCCGAGGCTGACAAGATGAAGCATATTGTGAAAGGCATCGAGGGGGACGCCTTTCAGATACTGCTGTCGCGAAATCTCCGCACTGCTGTCGAAGTTGCCAGCCTCTGCCAGAACTACGACGAGATGCGCAAGCAAAGGCTCCTAGCTCTACTGTCGAGTCGCTTGCCGGCCTGTCGGCTGCACCCGACCACTCGGCGCTATTGGCACACATTAACGACGTCGTGCGAGGGGAAGTCGCAAGTCAACTCTCCCTCTGAACGATGGCAGCGCGACGTCTTTTTCTTCACAAAATAAATAAATAAAATACCGCCAACATTTTAAACTGAGACAGAATGGAAACAAATTCTGTATCACTTCTATACAACACAGAGAACTAATATGTATATGACGTACAGCCTGAGCTAAGATACCTTCAGGTCAGCGTTTGTCAAATTTAAAAAACGACACTTCTTTAATCTCTGCAATCAGTCACCGTGAAGTCTGAGACTGGTAATCATGGTTTATTCTAATATAGATTTCTTTCGTCCCTGTAACCTCAAAACGCTGCGGGAAACCCAGCTGAATCCTGGACAAGTCATTAAGCAGCATTTCTCTAAGCGCTTCCTATATTCATCAGTTGATGAGAACGGGAACGCGGAGTTCGATGTCAAATATTTTTTAGCGCAGAGTGCGCATACTCAAATTCCAGCTTCAATACTGCATTCTCAAATCCCACCAACAATGGTTATTCAATATTCTACAAAGGATCGTGGATTTCGAAACCCTCTTTAAAACTTCAGTCAGACTGCGATCAAACCAGACTGTTCCTGGTGTTATGGCAACCGCATAAATCGTTAAGGCGACAAGTAATAACTGAAACAAACCTCCGTTCCATTAGCATAGCGACGACCCTGGCTAAAATTGTTATGAAATGAGAGCTTGGCGTTGCTTCCCACTTTCCAGCGAACAACTCCAGCAAAGTCAAGTTCTTAATTTCAGGCACGTAAATTTACATGGATGAGTAGGAAGGAACAGAACCCACAGTATAGCATCTTGATGCTGCTCCAATCGCCCTGAACTACGTGGGTGGCATAGCTAAAGAAAGGGTCTTAGCTTTATACATCTCTACAGTTTACAATTTAGGCAAAACATTTATTAACATGACTGAGCAGGTTATCTCTCAGAGAAAACTGTATAATCCAGAAAATATAGCATATTCCAACAGAGAAATATAATCCAACGCCAAAGCAATCAAAATATTGCGGAGACAAAGCTAGCAAAAGACAGGTTCCCATAATATACAGCAAAGAAAATATTACGTACGCTAATAAACAGGCTAATAAAAATAGTTTTAATATTTGGGTACACAAGCAAACGATCGGAAGAGTTTGGTTAGCCAAACGGTTGAGCACAGTCGACATTACATTATTGAGTGCTTGAAATCCATAATTAGAGAGGATTTCGTACACAGTTTTTATAAGCAGAAAGTGTGCTTTGGGCTCCTATTCCCGTTTATTCAAGTAATAATCGCAGCGTTACCATCACGCATCCGAAGCGGAATCTGACTGCGATTAAATGGAAAACTCCTAAATTGAATGCCCAAACTGTCTCATAAAAGGAAATGTACTTGAACGAGTACGCTTTTCAGTATTGTTTTATCAAGCTCAGCTGCTTGATGCTTCTGCGGTACACGTAATTACACTTGTTCTCTGCATTCTTCTCCAGGCATAGCAAAGGTGACGTAGGGGTGCGGCGATCACAACTGCGGCTAGGTGGTCTCTGCTCCGGACGGCCCCGTTTGCTGCGAATTTGCGGCGACTAGCGCAGTAACGTGCATCACTCGCTCAGGTGGTTTGATGGAGTTGGTGACGTGATAAACATCATCCTAAGGCTAGTCGTCCCGTGGCCTGGCGTAGTAATACTCAAAGTTTACGGATTGCCACAGGAATGATCTAAAAATAGCTGATGTTTACAAGAAGCGTCATCCCAGCTGCCCCGAATAAATTCACAATTAGGTCGTCGCAAATAGAGCAACTACACTGAAGTTCGCCAAGTCCAGACCAAAACGCCATTGCCGCATCACGCATTGCTTTGTAGTTAGGATACAGCAGTTGGTCACGGCAAACTGTCTAAAAGTTGTGCAGAGCCGCCGCGCTGGCTGAGTGGTTACGGCGCTCGGCTGCCAGCCTGAAAGGCGCGGGTTCGATCCCGGCCGCTGCGGTCGAACTTCGATGGAGGCGAAATTCTAGAGGCCCGTGTGCTGTGCGATGACAGTGCACGTTAAAGAACCCCAGGTGGTCGATATTTCCGGAGCCCTTCACTACGGCGTCTCAGATAGCCTGAGTCGCTTTGGGACGTTAAATTCCCATAAACCAAACCAAACCAAACGTCGTGCAGAATCCTCCTCGATAGACACTTTCAGGCAACCGTAATAGCTATAGCTGAAATTGGGGACAGTGATGTCAGCTACGGAAAGGAAAAACACAAGCACCACGTTATCATGCAGGAAGGCAACAGAATTGATCCGGGGACACATGCGAGTTAAAGATATCCTACTGTAAATTATGATGGAATGGTCATATCTAGAAGATGCATTGCAAAGACGCGGTGATCGATGGTCTGCCAGGGCAAAGGATTGTATTCCAAGAGATGACAAGCTTGGCGGGAGCAGGCAGAAATTGTGGAAGACGGATGAGACCAGGAAGTTTGGGGGGATACCTCCGTCTCTCGCTTCTGCGCTTGAAAATGGTCGTCAGCACACATGGATGTGCGACATAGAAAGCCGTAAAAGCTAACAGGTAAAAATGGTTGCTGATGCTGCCAATATATATATTTCTAGCCCACGAAGGTACGAAGAGAGCCAAAGTCATCGAATGCCGAAAAAGACGGGCGAGCGCTCAAGCTCTCTCAGCCATGGAAATGATTACTGAGGCATTGCTCGGCTTCCGCCAAGAAGCTGAGAACTGACTGAGCGCGCCGACTACTGAAGTCACGAAAGCAGCCAGGAATAGCATATGTGCAACCCTTCTTGTGCAACAGAATTGGGCGAAGTCGGCGGACATGTCCTGCGGCCATGCAGCTGGCCGGAACCAGTTGAAAACGTTTGTACCCCAGCGGTGCGAGACTTTCTTTCAGGGTAAATATGTTTGCAATAAATAGGGTTTTCGGAATTATGGTTGAGGTTGGTCACCTTAATTTCGAATTTTCTGAAGCAATAATAAGGCTAAAACAGTGCACCGTGTACAATGTGCCATATCCCGCATTTTAAATTTTTCTGGTGTCAAATTATAAATCACATCATTGTCCCATAGCAGTCAAAAAAGAGAGGCGGTCACACGGTGTCTTCATGTCGTGTCCCCCTATTTGAAAAGGACTGGAAGAAAAGTTGGAGTGAATGTTGTTTTTCTCGTTCCGGTGTGTTTGCGTAGTATGTGCTAACGTGTAAATGGTCCTGAGAAGCCTGTAAACGACAATGTTTACAAACTAGTCTTTGTATTAATGACAGGCTTAGGAAACACTAGAATAATGACAGAAAAGCTGACTAGAACTTTAGGATTCATTGATGTGACTATGCTTGCCATTGATTATTCGAAAATTGCAAAGTTGTAGCGTTCAACAATAATACCGTTACTAGAGAGATTATAGAGGTCTCAGAAATTATGAAGCAAGGCACGAGGTGTGCTAGCACTCTATCTACTGCTATATTTAAAAAATAAGGTGATTATCTAGTGTAGTCCTAGATTCTGAGAACGAACATGTTTTTAATTGTTTTACTTGTGTTGTTAGCAAGATTTATTTACTTACAGCCTGGCGCTCTGAATAAACTTCCATGAGTTGTAAGTCAGCGCTGTTTCTTCTCCATTCTTGCGTCGTTCTTATGCAGATGCGCTGTGTTAGCCATATTACGTCAAACCAACTTGCCCATCAGTCTCAGTTGTTACCTGAAGTGCTAACCACAGTAGCCTTAAATATTTCATGTTGCAGTTTCATGCGTATTATTTCTTAGATAGAATGGGCGTTTCAGTGTTTACTAGCAGCTATATTTCTCTTTGGTGGTGTCGAAAAGCGCATTCAGGTCCAGCATATTACAGGCACTGTTCGAGCTTCGCAGAAAACGGTGTGCGCTGAGGTGCGCCCTTAATTACAAAGCCTACTCTATGCGCCTATTTATTTCTGGCTTTTGGAAGAAATGAAAATTAAAGAACTTACTTATACGGGAATCTCGCAGAAACTAGCTGGCGTGAAAGTGTGGTGATAAGCCTTTGGAGGATTTAGGCTACTCTTTTACTGGAAACGAGAGATTTAGTTGGCGACGTGAGATCACAGCAACTTATCAGATACGTGCCTCATTCCACAAGACTGGAATGTACCGCCATCGGGAAAGTGATGATAGGATATTTTGGAGTTCCACTCGAGCCATCGGAACTTCACAACTTGCACTACTGTAGCGTCGTGCAAAGCCTACCGTGAAAGCCCCGAAAAGACCCAGTCGGGAGAAAGACAAGACCAAGCCTTGTGGAAGTGTGTCGTCTATGGTATATCTCTAACGGAGGATCCAACCTTTATTGCAACACTCTCAGGTCGAAGGGATTAAAAGAAGAAGCTTAGACCCTTCTTATGGCAATCTCGAAGCTTAGACCGGGAGGAAAATAAGAATGAAGAGTGCAATTTCTATAAGCCCTGGTCCATGGTTTTCGTTTCGAGGATGTACACTCTTGAGCAAAGTGTGCGTCACTCCTGTTTTTTTTTCCCACTCCCCAAGCAAGAATTTGTTCGCACAAACCTGGCATTTTGAGGTAGAGATCACGGCAAAAAAAGGTTTCATGTAGTAGAAATTAATAAAGGATCTTTCACAAGACTTCCACGAGATGAGGTGTCTCCGTGCGGTACTTATCGTTTCTAATGGGACTCAGCCTTCTCCCATCGGCATCTCACATATACTGATAGGCTATATGTTGACATCAATCAAAGATCTTGCCTTCCAAAATATCAAACAGATGCTATCAATCTGTGTAGCTTGAACATTACATCATGGCATGTAAGTAATGCTTTTCTAATCAGTATAGTTTTGAATTTGGGGCCGCGCAGAGCATTCTTTGTTCGGTACGAATATAATCTGTAAGGCATCCTCAGTAACCAGAAGGCGGGAAATTGTAGCCCTTGAAAACTCAGAAAAAAAAGTTTCGGCCCAGACAGAAACAAATTGCGTAGTCTATTTTTTCGCTTGCGGGATGAGGCTCCCTCCAATACCCTTCTCCAGTTTTCTTCGTATTCCATAAGATACTTACTTTTCAGGCATAAAACTATTTCCGCGTCAAATCTTTCGCAACCACTTTTCATTTTTCGTTCCTCAAGAGTATAAGAACACTTTGGTCAGATTTTCTTTGAAAGAATACATATTCGCTTCTATATTATGGCACAATGATTTGCGAAGCGGACTTCCTGCGGTGACAATGGGTGCTCTGCGTTTCCATTGCCTTATTGCCCCAACCAAAAGCTCTGTTGCCCTTCTACAAATGGAAATGCGAGCGAGGCGGCCATGAGGGTAGTCCTTATCTCAAAATCTTAAATGAGCGCTGAGTTGTTACGTCATACGGATGCGTCTGGCTCATCTGTACCTTATGCGCGTGCTTTCTAACATTGTTGTTACGCTGTATATTTACCGCAGTCGCTTATGAAATCATTTAAGAAGTAAAATACTGTAATATGAATGTCCTTGTACCTTGAAATGCAAACGAAACCATTCTTTCGAGATAGAGGGTTGGAGAAACGCCCCTTGCCTCAGATTATGTTTGTGAGCCTTATAATGGAGCGTTCAGAACATTCCCAAGCTCAAAAACTGCGAGGCGTTCGTCTTGAGTTGAGAACCTTAGCCGCTTCATTGGTGCAGTAAGTTTGCTACTCTACTGCTCAAAGTAGATCTCGTGGCCTTAAAGCTTTTTACCAGCTCTGTAAATCATCGCTGTATTTTACTGAGGGCTACTTCTTAACGGAGACTTAAACTTCGTGTTAGACGACAAAGCAGATTGCGATCTTATCATGCTCTAAAATGCATTGTGCGTATCTTAGAGAAGCTTCCAACAATCTGAAACATACTGAAGGTGCAATACAATCAATATACTTATCAAGTGATTAAAGTAAGACTACGCAGTTTGGACTTTCAGGAAAGGATCTGTTTACTCTAAGAGGCCACTTGATAAGAGGCTTCCAAGCTGCACCGCCCAACAAGGCTGGTTTGTGCATGAAGATTGCTAAGTCGTGTTTTCTATAGCTTTTCCTCATCTCTCAAGCACTTTGCAACAGGTGATTCGGTAGGATAGTTGTGACAGTGCAAAATCTTACCTTATGTCAAAATATGGCCCAATTGCAACAGTGATGTTTCACATGCTTTCAAGACATCTTGCATTTCACTCAAGATAAAACGTTGCTCCTCTTTCCTAACACCAAGAGTATGCCATTGAGAGCTACTCTCCCAGAAACGTGAGAAAGCAGTGAAAAATGATAGCCGAGAGGGAAAAAAAAGCCCTGTAGTTGCAACGAAATTTTCTGCTATTTTTGCAATGTGCTTTGAATAGCGAAGATGACTGGAATAACGAATACAGGGCGTGGCCGAAGCGCTAATGAGCTAAAACCAGAGCCCAATTTTTTTTGTTTTATCACGTTCTACTGTTATACCTGGGCTTGTTATTTGCACATGGAGCTTGGCGTTTTATACACTTTTCCTCAGTAATGAGAAAAATAAGGTCACTGCTTTCCAGAACAATTTTCTGAAAAATACCAAGTCACGTTTACGAAATAACGGGCATTTTTCAGCGTTGTACTGACATTTCTTCGGTGCTATTAGCTTGTTACTTTTCCTCAATCAACAGTCGTTTCTGAAACTGGCGTCTTAAGCCCAGAAATTCTGATGAATCTTGTTCAGCTGAATGCATGCTTAACTGCACAGCCTTTTGCTCCGCACTTGCACACTGGGCGGCGCTAAGTTCGCGCTAGACTTCTTTCATACCAGATTTCGTAGCCGCAGCCTGCAGGCTCGAAGACAACGACAGATTTGTTCTTGGCGCGGTTGGTTTTGCGTATGGTGATGTGCGCATGTGAAAATGTTCGACGGTACCGTAATAATATTGAATGCGGCCGCTGCAGTGTAAACAATATAAAATTGTTATGCAACTGTTTTCCTGCCAAGCTATCTAGAATCATGTATAGATAACGTGGGAAAACAGCACAAGATTTTCTTCGCAGCTACATTTCTGAGGAGGCGCGGAAAGCGCATAGACATTAATAATTCCAAATGAACCCACATGGCAATTGATTCTTCCGACTTTTTCTAAGAAAGCGTAATGTTCTAATAAGATTTTCACTGCTGGAATAACATCTAAGTGTAGGAACTCTCTGATTGTGTTGACTCACGTTTCAGTTCATGAAGGTGCCCAGTACTCCTACCTAATTTGTTGTTTTTGTCGTGGTTTCCGTTCCGGCCGCGGCACGTGGTTGTTTTTCCTTCTCTTTTCAACTGAAATATGTTAGTAAAAAAATTGTCCTAATAATTGATGATCACGTCCTTCAATTGATGATCACAAAAAAATAAAACAAAATACCCTGTGATCCATGGTTTTGGTGACTGTTGGCTTCTATCACGTATATCATAACGAGCCTATCTTTCCATTTTCTTTGTCTGCTCAATAGTGAACGAAGGTATCGATTCTGGCAGTGTTGGTGCCATAGGTGGCATAAGAGGGTTCTCTCCCAGCTTTCGCCCTCACCGTTCGGTCACGTTCCTGTGTGGCCTGGAAGTGTTGATGCCATAGTTAGCATAAGAGGGTTCTCTCTCTGCTTTCGCCCTCACCGTTCGATCACGTTCCAACGTGGCACTCCTGGTAATACAGGACGTACTACGTCCACCGATATGGACGAGGGTGGCACTTATGAACATTCTGAAGCTCTCGGCTGCACTACACATAAGTACCCCCAAAAAGCAGAAGATTGGACAGCCGTCGTTGTTGATCAGTTGGTCGTGACGCGAAATTTGGAGGCCGTGGGCTCGGATCGCACCGGCTACATGTAATTGTTTTTAGAGTGATAGCTGTTAGGCGCCCGTCTCTGGCTTGCACGTCATCGTCGCTGTCGGCGTAACGGTGGATGCGTTAACGACATCCACCCACCGGGTGGATGTCATTAACGCATCCACCGGTAATTAACGCACTCACATTGTGCTTTTAATTCTTGCCACCCTTTATGTAACACCCATTTTTTGGGCCTTTAAGGTAATAAAATTATAGAAATGAAATCATCGTCAACCTGGGTAGCATAAGCCTACGGGTGGCTCTGTTTAGAACAACCGCCTGCCAGTTCAGGGGTGCATTGCTTCACCACTAGACCAGTGCGATATGAGATCACTGTATCTTTTCTTCCTAAAAAATATCCTCAAAACTAAACGCCTAAACAGCTATCGCTGAATCTCGCGTTACATAGTCGTAAACGTCATGTGACTTTTTTTTATTCTGCTTTTCTGTCAGTTCTCTTAAGAAATTTAATTGCCCTATTATATTTTTCCATTGATGATCGCCACAAATAGACAACATTCCCTGTGACCCCTTGTTTCGGCGACTGCTGCCTTCCGTCATGGAAGGAAGGAAGGCCTCAGACGTTGCTGGCACCCTCATGTATGTCATAACGAGCTCTTCTTTCTCCTTCTCTTCACTGCTCACTAGTTTTTCAGGGTTACGCAACGGTCAGCACTTTCTTCTTTCTTCGTAAAAACTCGGCAACTCTGCCCAGGTGTATAAGCGCCTGGCCAGGGGCCGCCAGGAGTGATCAAAACTTTTACGGCCGCTCAAGCCTTAATGCATTTTCCAGAAGTTGAATTCCAACAAGCTTCCTCTGCGAAAGTACACAAGTCTAGCATGAATTCATAATCGTCGAGCAGTAAAGTAGCGAAAGTGTGTTTCACTTTTTATGTGGTCCCCCAAAGCAAAGAGCGAAGAAAGGTTCCTTATAAAGCGCTGTAAAGTTTTTGGTGTGCTTGTGGTAGCTTACTGTGTTGCCGAGGCGACAGCTGTTACTGGAGGCCGTACGCACTCTCTGGGATATCTCGTAGCGCCTCATAGGTTTGCGTAAGCAGGACCTTCTTAATGTTTTACTCAAGAGTTTCTGAGACATCAGGCGTTTCTCGCAGCAAACTACGAGAAATCCGGGAAGCACGGAGCAAACTTTTCGCATTCTTGACTCTTGTTTTTACAGTGAAGCGCAATCAAATGGTTGTACGTTTTATCTAAAGAAAAAACAATTAATTAAGAGAAACCTCCGCTCCTAGTATGAATCACGCTTCTCTTTCTGTAGAGTTCTTACTTAAATGTAAACAGTAGGAGGAGAGAGACTATAATGGAACAGGAGGTCTGACCTGGTTATTGGCCTGGCATGCTATTCGGCTAAGTGTAAGGCAGTAGCATGTAGTGCAGATAGTCCATTACATTGCATTGTGTAAATAGTTTGTACATATTACTTCTCCCCCTATCCTCTCTTCCTGTCCCCTCACCTCTTTCATTTCATTTCTCCATTCTGCCTGCTATCCTTTATTTCAGCTGCCCCAGCTCAGGTGCTTCAGTATCGATGGCAGATGCCGGGGCTAGCAAAAATCTTTTCCTTCCTTTTTACTATATTTTAATAAATAAAACCACTACCACCACCACCATTACATTGCAGGAACCAAGAAAATAGTAGTCGCTGGACCAGTATGCGGTAAAAAGATACTGTCTCGGACAAATGGCAGCCATGTTCAGTAGAAGGTTTACTACTATGCGCTGAGAAGCACAGGGAAGCAGATACTTGAGGGAAGCAAGATGAAATTCAATCTGAATTATTTAGGACGCCAAGACAGGACGAAGGTAGAAAAACACAGGACCTTCGTCCTGTCTTTGCGCCCTAAATAATTCAGAATGAAACAAAATAAACTAGCCCAGCAACAAGTTCTCTTATGAAACTTCAATAGTTCAGCATGAATAACGGTAGCCAGGCTCCAATTAATACTGTTCGGCTGCGTCGTGGCTAGTAGTCCGGCATCCCCCGCTCCCTCTAAAAGGCTTCGACATTGTGCAGAACATGAAGGCAAAACAATAGTAAGGAGTAATAAATGGAACGCGTAAAATGTCTGTGGCGCTTGGTTTTCACACAATCAATGGGCTAACAGACATGGCATGGCTTTCTTTTGGGGACATGTGCGACTTAGGACGTTGGCTGTTCTTAGGAAGGATTGGTGCCTTTGCGGAAAGCTTCATTGTTGACGACGCTTAACCTCGTACGGTTCAAAGTCATGGTGTCTGAAGATTTTAGGGCACCCTGAGAGGTGGACCTATGTTCACAGCCAAAATGTTCGCCAGGCGATTGTAAATAATATCCGGAGGGGGAGATTCTATAGCGGTGGCCGTCGTTTTCTTTGCGGTACCGGATTCGCAGTCCCGCAAATTTGCGAACGGATTCGGCTTAAGATAAGGAAGTATTTTTCTGTGTTCCTATGATCGCGCTGACCTAGCTGAAAATACCGTCGTCAATCGTTATTTGAACCGCTCGAAGATTTTATTTGTTTGATGGTTGTAAGCTGCTGTTTTTCGCGTTATTTGTTCCGCTGAGTCGCCTGATCTTTTCTTCCCCTAGGGCCGAGGTGAAAGCGGTTACTCTTCCAGGAAAACTGTAATCTCTAAAATACAATTGTGTGAATTACGAATTTGTCGATTTCAGCAGCGGCACCACATGGAAGCATTTTTATCCCTCATTAGCGGATCAACAGTCGGATGCGATCATGATGTACCAGAAATCCTATCAGTACACCGAAAATAGGCCCATTAATTACATTCATGCTTGAAGAAACGGGACTTACGTATTAAGCATTCTAGGTGACATTATTAATTACGTCTGCCGACGTCGGCAATCCCAGGAAGTTCTGTCGTAGCGCTTCAAAACTGCAGTAAACCTGAGCCTGAGTAGACTTTGGCCTATGCGTGCCGCCGTTGAGGAAAAATCCCTGGCTTGTAGTGTGAGAATATAAAATATTAGCACACCAACAATGATCACCACCTCGCTATTTCTTCTGGCTTCGAACAGGGTGCAATTATTTGTTATTTCTTCTGTGCCGCCATAGCTAACAAATTTGTCTTTGTTCAAGTGTTCCTGGGAATCCCCCAAGGTGGAGTAAATTGATAATAAAAGAGCAAATTACTCTACGGCATCAACTCAAGCGCAGCCATACGGTTTCAAAGGAAAGCAATAGTGCTCCACCAAAACCTAGCAGTTAAAGAAAAGCACTACTCCGTTTCTTTCGTTTATAGTTGCATGGATGCACTTGCGTGGATTCCAAAGTAATTTGCTCCTTTATTACAAATTTTCTTTGGCTGTCCAAAATAGTCCTCGCAGGAAAGCAGGTCTAACGATTAACATTACTGGTTGCCCACTTAGCCATCACAGTACATATCTACAGACATCCATTAAATATCCACGAAAACGAGACGTGATGATAAAGTGAAGCATGCAGCTCTGGCTCCTGTGGACGTTAGAGGGGAAAAACATTCATTGGAGGCATTTAGATATCTCTTAACTGCGGGAAGGCGAAAGCCGTTTGCGATTCATTGCACTGATTTGAATTTGCCGCGCTTTAATTCATTCCATGACACAGGAGAAGAGCAGCTTATGCGAGCGTGGGGCCACGTGATCTGGGTCACATGCCTAGCTAAGTCACGTGACCTAGGTGGCGGTGTAACGGACGGACGGTCACCGCCAGGAAACGTGACCGGACGGACGGTCACACGAGTATGAGCCTTTAAAGTCTTTCGCCTTAATAATTGAGATAAAAGAAACACAATAGACACATGGATGGACTGCTAAAAAAGAACTAAGCACTACAATGGAGTTCTGTGTGAGGAATCCCGAAATGCGCAATGCTCACTGTATCCGACAAAGAGAGTGGTAGAATGAATAGCGAGAATTTTCGCAGTGGTAGCTGAAGCAGCAGCTGTGCGGTGATAGTGGTTGATAATGAGGAAACTGCGCTTTCAAAACTTATATAGAGGGTCTCTTAGGACTCGTCGAGTAATACTCTTTTGAGCGCTCACAGGATATTCTTGGCAGACAATCTCTCTAATCCAGACGCTCAAAGACTAGCAAAATCTTCTCTTTTGTGTATGTGCCTAGCGAGAGAGCTCCATCAAAATAGGCTCGCTCCCCAAAAATATGGATCCAAATTTACACGCAGCTAGGCGAAACGGCCGAGCGAAATGTGTATAAAAATACTTGGCAGTCAAGGCGAACACGGTCTACACGGACGCCGCGATGTACCCCCGGAGACGGGGACCAACGGAGCAAAAAGTCGTCGTGACAGTAATCGGCTCTGACTATAAGGAGATCACTGGAACATCGGCACGGGACTGCACGGTTACCGAGGGAGAGGAAATGGCTGTTGGCCTAGCGGCCGCGGAGGGCTATCGAGCGAATAAGTCCTTAACAATTCTCACAGATTCGAAAGAGGCATGCCGTAACTATATTAACGGCAGATTATGTCATAAAGCGCTCCAAATCCTCCTCCGCGCAGGCCTACCCAAAGATCACATTAGACACATCATTTTCTGGATACCGGGACAACCAAAGGGTCGATAGAGTCGCTCGCGACTACACTAACCGAGCACACTTGAACGAACACCCGGAGGACTTCTTGAGGGTAATCCTGATGTACTCCGGCATTCTAAATTATTACAGAAGGACGAGACTAAAGTATCCTCCTCCGAAAACAAATTAAATCAACAAGAAGCAGTTTACTGGCGGAAGCTGCAAACCGGAACCTTCCCCAATTAACACATCCTTAGCAAAATGTTCCCGAACCAAGACAGGGACACCCCCTAACCATATACTTGGGAATGTGGACAGAAATAAAGCATTCCATGGCTCAGAAAATCCGAGTGCGGAGCAATGGGAGAGTGTGCTCTCAAGCGGCAACCCAATCCTCAAAGGGATTGGTCATCCATGCCCAGCGAGCGGCCAAACTCAGCGGTGCCCTGGAATAGGGGCGCCGACCTCTGCGAGACGGAGGGAGACATCTGCTTGAAGAGGAAGACCTCTGTCTGACCGAAATACCTTGTTAGAGCAATAAAGTGCATCCTATCCTATCCTATCCTAATCGTAGTCTCCTAAGCAACCCTGCCTAGCCCGAACTATCCGTCTCTTGGCACTGTCCGCTCATTGTCATCTCCTAGGCACCACTAATCCGGTGGTTCTCACCCGAACAAAATCGTGTAGTGCGTGTCCGCAGCTGGCCTAGCGCGAGCGTTCCTTCACGCGGCACTGCCCGATCATTCTACGGATGCCCATTCGCCACCGTGAGTGGCCTGTGCTGGCTGGTCAACCTTCGAGGTCCGTGCAGTCGTCTTGCGAACGGGTCTATTCACCTACAAGAGAATAGCTTTGATGTTGTCAGCAAGAGTGGTCGACGACATGCCGACGCGGGTTCTGCTTCGGACCCACAACCTACACAATTATATTTTGGAATCGCTTGCGGAGTTTCTGCATGTTCTTGTCTTTCAGTGAAAACGACTAAAAAATATCTGCCTCAAGCCACTCTTCACCGCCAAGCAAAAAAATGGGGGGTGGTTTAGCTTTGGTTAAACCTGGAGTGACGCGATAGCTACAGCGGGCCGAGTGGAACTTGGTCACGTGACCAACCACGTGACGAACCACGTGATCAACCGCACCACGTGACAGCGTGGCGGCGCAGCCAGAGGGTGGTGCGCCGCCGCGCTGAAGGCTCGAAATTCTACCGTAATGTAGCTATCGCTGCAAAACTTACGGCAGCCGGCCTTTGTGTAAGTGGCGGTCTCCTCTGTGTGCCTACACCTCCTGCTCACGGTTTCAAAAGCCTTTGCTACTCTTGGTTCAACGTATTGAACGACGAAGCAATGTCTAGTCACCTCGGATTGGCTTACACACTCGTCCGCGCCCTCTAGCGGCCGAAAATCGCGATGGAAAGAAACGCGAACAATGCGTCGCGTAAGTGCTCCACTGTTCGAATTTCTTTAGATCGCGCTTTTACCTGAGCTGTAATGTAAAGACGTTATAGTCGTCCTCGAACGTGTCATGGACGACCCTAGCGTCTTTATGCTAACACCGAAGTAAAAGCGCCATGAAAAGAAATGCAAACGGCGGAGCACCTAGGCTCTGCTCTGTTCGCATTTCTTTCCACCGCTCCAGCACGTGGCTGGTTGCACGCAATGTCAGCGCCACAGACACCCTACGACAGCTCCAGCTTGTCCACTGCACCCTGTGACGCCTGCTAGCTTTTGGACAAGTGCAAAAGCTGCTACTCATGCATGCGTCCGCAGTAGTTGTTAACAAATTACCTATGTAGCTGCCAGCGTATTCCAAGGATAAGTTTGCTTTGACGCCTCAAGCCACCTTGAATAAAAAAATTGCATGTTGGCTAGTCGACTGCCGTAACAGTATACCCAATGCCTAGACGCAGAATGTGTAAAGCATTTGCATGTGCTTCTAATTCGCAGCCCAGCGCAGAGAAACTCTGCACGAAGCAAGCAGAGAAAATGAGATACGAACCAACCATGCAACACAGCACTCTTTAACCTCGGCAAAATATAGGCTAGTGTTCGCTAAACGAAATAAGCAAATATCAAGTTCACGTGATTCATGCGCGCGCAAAGTGTTAAATTGCAAGGCAGGAAATGTGAGAGAAATTTCTAAGCGCAAGAAAGGTGAGAACTTCGGGAGCATTTAAATATGCATGACCTTTTTGAAGCCACGGCTCTCGTCTCCGGTGCGCACATACGGTACCATTCCTGATATTCGTTGTCAGTGCGACTTAGCATCAAGAACAAGAAGCAAAGGCCGCAACTTACCAAAAATCTCGACATGCAACCTATGTGAAAATGTCAAGTAGAATCTTACATGAAGCTCATTCTTACGGAGGTACAACTACTCAAGTCATGATCAATAACGTACAGAAGCAACAGTGAACGTGCGCCTCCTTGCGTAGGCTGAAGCTAGCGCGTAATATACACCAAACGCATGAATATCTTGGAAGTCTTTTAACCCAAAGCCATGGTAACAAATATCAATTGCTTAGATGCGCATTCAGCACGCTTCTCCTGCCGTGCGCTTGTGTGGTGCTGCGCAGAAGTTATAGTATAGGCATATTATGACATGCTTGTGTAAATCATAGGTTAATCCTAAATTTTTGCCTATAAGCCTGTACATTTTCCTTTAAATCATAGGACCGAGACGAATCTGCGCCATATAAAAAGTGAGTTTAAGCTGAGCCTCTCTCGAGCCCCAGAATTTGTATTGGCCTATAGAATTTAAGAAATTCAAGATAAGGGCGTACTTCGGAAATGTGTTTAGTATAATCAGCCGAAGAAAATAAACCGGGTATGCTAGA
Source organism: Amblyomma americanum (assembly GCA_030143305.2). Lineage (NCBI taxonomy): Eukaryota > Metazoa > Arthropoda > Arachnida > Ixodida > Ixodidae > Amblyomma > Amblyomma americanum. The sequence continues at coordinate 46,693 of JARKHS020001978.1, read as the reverse complement.
TGTGATTAACTGCTAGCAATTTAAAGGACATTTCATCGCACATCTTTCTTTGCTCAGTCGTTTTGTTATGTCGATTTTTATATGAAACACCTTGCATTTGTGCGCGCTCGTATTAGGTGATAGCAGCAATACTGTCGCGGCGATATCTTCTTACTAGGAGAGACCGCCTATGTCGGACTGCGGTCTACAGACTGTATCTGACTACACACTGCAGAACAGATCTGCCTATAGTATATAGACTATATAGTCAATCAAAAAATATTCTTATCACAGAGACTAGCACACACTCAGTGTCGTACAAAATTGTTCCATCATTATCGACAATGTGAAAACAACTTAAACCCGCTTCCTGCTCAAAATATACTCGTTACAGATGATAGAATACTGGCTTTTAAGCTCTTTGTGCACTCAAAACTAGAAAAATATGGTTAGCCTAACCTGAAAAAAATATCGACTCCTTCTTTAAGTAGTTACCTGGTGGCACATTTTCGCTTTTTTGCTGAATCTGAGGTAAGCGCCATCGGCTGCTGACGGCGCGCTTTCTCGGCGAGCTGTCAGCTGCCGCTATTATTTTTCTCGCAAGAAGCCGCTACGCGAAGCTCTGAAGTCGGCAGCGCCGGAAGCGCGAAGCTATCAGCGCTTAACGCAGTCGTGGATGCGAACGCTGTAATCGCGGCGGATTTGGGATACTTTGTTACTTAGTACTTTTGTTTCTTTTCGGGAGAACTCATTTTTTTAAATAGAAATGGTTAGGCTAAGGCGACAACGTTCGGAAACAAACTAGGTTAAAACATTTTCATAACACTCCACAACGTTCCAAATGCAGGTAAGCGTTTGAAGTCATTATTAAAGATTTGATTATTGTCGACGATAAACTAAAATAGACATCACCAAACAAATGCTAGCCGGCACTTCAGTTAGGTCCTAACAACTATATGTTGAATTAAACTGGAAAGAAAGCGTTTTTTTTTTTCATACCTTGATTCATTCTAGATGTGATACGCGGTATGACGCGCGCTAGAGGCAGTTCTTTGGCAAACTCTTGTTGAAATGCGGAGATGGGGTTAAGAATTTCGCATTATCATCAAATATCTTTCTTGTTTCACAATTGGCCGCTGTTCCTTTGTGTCCTGAAGAATATTTTCAAAAGCCCTTCTGAAGAAAGGCCGGCTGTACTGCGTATGACTGCGTACGCTTGCGGGTACAATAGTAAGCAACTCTACTTTCAAGTTTAGTTCCATGTCGCTTGCGTCCGATAAAAGCGTGTGCACAAATTAATTCATTTGAAAAGCCGTGTAGGGACATCAAAGGCTAAGAAAACTACTTGAGATGGCAACTGACCGAGCACTCCGCTACATGTCGTATCAAATTAATTTTAAATGTTGATCTGCTGCGTCTTTCCGTAGACCTTAGCTAAGTACCGCTAATTTTGTTTATATTTTTGCTAACATTGCTATACCTGCCACAGAACACTGCAGCATTGGTTATGTAGTCGTTGCGCCCAGAGTAATCGGCTCAGAACAGCAATAATTGCTGTTTGTATTTCATAATGTGGTTTTCTTGACCATGCTAACATTGTATTTAAGAAAAAATATACGCTGTAATTTCTTGTTATGTTCTATTGACCACTATTCTGTTCTTTCTAGTGTAGATTTTATAACTTAAACCCTCAGCTGGCTTTCTATTTTGAAAAATGTAACACGAAAGTTACAGCTTTGACGATTTAAGCAAAAACAAATTCGCTAAGCTTAATCGTCCACTAACTTAACTATAGAGAGTTACCCCTGTGCTCTGAGGACATTCTTGCTGAAGCATTTCGATCACAGTTTGCTTCTCTATTACATTATATTCCTTCTAAGCTCCAAGGGGCTAACACATCAATTTCTTTTGGTTTATCAATGGCTTTGTTATGCAGCGATGGCGTAGAGGTAGAACATCCGCCTCGCGTGCAAGAGGACCGGGGTTCAAATCCTGGTGCCGCGCAATTCTCCACCGGGTTTAAAAAGAAAAAAAAGAAAAATCCGCGTGTCGATGGAATTGCATAACCAGGCCTGGAGTGCGGCCTTATCTCGGTGACCAGAACCGACAACGCACTCTCTCACCAGAGCAGGATTTGGCCACCCTGGTGTAGTACTTGGCCACAACCTTCTATGATCAAACCAATTAACCCTCGGTCCTCAGTCCCCAGCGGCTGCAGAGCAACTGACCACGGCGGCGGTCAGACCTGTGACGCAGCGGAGGGTGCTAAGAATCTCTGGCTCCGGACAGGCCGCCATTGGAATCTGAACCTGGCAACGTTTAACGCTAGAACTTTAGCTAGTGAGGCTAGCCTAGCAGTGCTGTTCGAGGAACTAGCGGGAATTAAATGGGATGTGATCGGGCTTAGCGAAGTTAGGAGGACAGGTGAGGCGTATACAGTGCTAAAGGACGGACACATACTGTGCTATCGCGGGTTAAAGGATAGACGAGAACTAGGTGTGGGTCTCCTCATTAATAAGGATATAGCTGGCAACGTAGAGGAGCTCTACAGTATTAACGAGAGGGTAGCAGCAATAGTAATTAGGCTGAATAGGAGGTACAAGCTGAAAGTGGTGCAGGCCTACGCACCCACATCCAGCCATGATGACCAGACCATTGAAAGCTTCTATGAGGACGTAGAATCAGCAATGAATAAAGTAAAATCGCAGTACACTGTACTGATGGGCGACCTCAATGCGAAGGTGGGCAAGAAGCAGGCTGACGACCACGCGGTAGGTGACTATGGGATAGGCTCTAGAAATAGCAGGGGAGAGTTATTAGTCGAATTCGCGGATAGAAATAATTTACGGATCATGAATACCTTCTTCCGCAAACGAGAAAACAGGAAGTGGACCTGGAAGAGCCCCAATGGTGAGATTAAAAATGAAATCGACTTCATACTATGCGCTAAACCTGGCATCATTAAGGATGTGGCCGTCCTCGGAAGGGTGCGTTGCAGCGACCATAGAATGGTAAGGTCTAGAATTAGCTTAGACTTGAAGAGGGAACGGAAAAAGCTAGCGAAGAAGAAGACCATTAACGAGTTAGCCGTAAGAGGGAAAGCACAGGAGTTTAGGATAGCGCTGCAAAACAGATACTCGGCTTTAACTGAGGAAGATGATCTTGATGTTCATTCAATGCACGATAACCTGACATCAATAATTACGGAGTGCGCAGTAGAAGTAGGCGGTAGGACAGTTCGAAAAGATACCGGGAAGCTATCTCAGGTGACGAAAGATCTGATTAAGAAGCGCCAAAACATGAAGGCATCTAACACTACCGATAGAATAGAACTAACGGAGCTATCAAAGTTAATAAATAAGCGCAAGGTAGCCGACATAAGGAAGTTTAATATGGAGAGAATCGAGCATGCTATAAAGAACGGAGGTAGCCTAAAAACAGTGAAGAGGAAACTAGGCATAGGTAAAAACCAGATGTATGCATTAAGAGACAAGCAGGGCAATGTCATTAGCAATATGGATAAGATAGTTAACGTAGCCGAAGAGTTCTACACAGACCTGTACAGTAGCCAATGTAATCAGCGCACTAATGAGAAAGACAGCAGTGCACAGCATTGCGTCATCCCGCCAGTAACGAAAGATGAAGTAAAGAAAGCCTTAGAAGCAATGAAAAGAGGAAAAGCAGCTGGAGAGGATCAGGTAACAGCAGATCTGTTGAAGGATGGAGGGGACATCGTGCTAGAGAAACTAGCCACCCTGTATACGCAATGCCTTATGACCTCGACTGTACCAGAAGCTTGGAAGAATGCAAACATTATCTTAATTCATAAGAAGGGAGACGCCAAGGACTTGAAAAATTACAGGCCGATCAGCTTACTATCCGTTGCCTACAAAGTATTTACTAAGGTAATCGCTAATAGAGTCAGGGCAACGTTAGACTTTAATCAACCAAATGATCAGGCAGGCTTTCGTAAAGGATATTCCACAATAGATCATATTCACACTATCAATCAGGTGATAGAGAAATGCGCAGAATATAACCAACGTCTATATATAGCTTTCATTGATTACGAGAAAGCATTCGACTCAGTGGAAACCTCAGCAGTCATACAGGCATTGCGTAATCAGGGGGTAGAAGAGCCTTATGTCAAAATACTGGAAGATATATATAGCAACTGCACAGCTACTATAGTCCTCCATTAAGTCAGCAATAAAATTCCAATAAGGAAGGGCGTCAGGAAAGGAGACACTATCTCGCCAATGCTGTTCACCGCATGTTTGCAGGAGGTATTTCGAGGCCTGAATTGGGAACAGTTGGGAATAAGAATAAATGGAGAATACCTAAATAATCTGAGATTTGCTGATGACATTGCCTTGCTGAGTCACTCAGGAGGTGAACTGCAAATCATGATCAACGAGTTAGACAGGCAGAGCAGATCGATGGGTCTAAAAATTAACATGCAGAAAACCAAGGTAATGTTCAACAGCCTAGCAAGGGAACAACAGTTCACAATTGGCAGCGAGAGCCTAGAAATGGTGCCGGAATACGTCTACTCAGGGCAGGTAGTGACAGCTGATCCGGATCATGAGAGGGAGATAACTAGAAGGATAAGAATGGGGTGGAGCGCATATGGCAAATTCTCGCAGATCATGAGTGGCAGTTTACCAATTTCCCTCAAGAGGAAAGTGTACAACAGCATAATCTTACCGGTACTCACCTACGGGGCAGAAACGTGGAGGCTAACGAAAAGAGTTCAGCTTAAGTTAAGGACAACGCAGCGAGCCATGGAAAGAAAAATGATAGGTGTAACGTTAAGAGATCGGAAGCGGGCAGAGTGGGTGAGGGAACAAACACGGGTTAATGACATCCTAGTCGAAATCAAGAGAAAGAAATGGGCTTGGGCAGGGCATGTAATGCGAAGGCAAGATAACCGCTGGTCTTTAAGGGTAACGGAGTGGGTTCCAAGAGAAAGTAAGCGTAGCAGGGGGCGGCAGAAGGTTAGATGGGCGGATGAGATTAAGAAGTTTGCAGGCAAAGGGTGGATGCAGCTGGCAAAGGATAGGGTTAATTGGAGAGACATGGGAGAGGCCTTTGCCCTGCAGTGGGTGTAGTAGGGCTGATGATGATGATGATGATGATTATCAATGGCTTTAACCTGACTCGAGATCTAGTTAGTTATAAGCGGAGAAAATAGTCAACTAAAAGGCGCGTTCTAACACTGCGACACTGCCCTACTTCACTGCTGCCTCTTACGTACGCTACAATGATTTGAAGCGGTAATCTCTTCATTTTAGAACTGAAAACTTCGCCCAAAAAGATTCCTGATTCCTATACCTCGCAGTGAAGAAAAGCAAAGCTTGCGCGGGGGACGGGCGGGACGGAATGAAGATGAAAAATTTAAACCAGCATAGATTATTTCAGCATCAAAGAACCGTAATGAACGTCAGACGTTAGGCGACACTATTCTCCCTGTGTAACTACTCAACGTGATCATTAAAGTGAGATTAGAAGGCGAATAGAAAAAGACAGGCGAGACTGCTAAGCAAACAATGGTAATGCTGCCGCCTGGAATTGAGACAACGTTTCTTTGAAGATGGAAATTAACTTCAGCGTTTCCGCACAGGATACTGATAATGGGAAACCAGCGAGGCTGCAGTACTGCGCTAGCAGGAAATTACTTCCACTGATTGGTTCAGACTTTAGAACTCGTCACAAAGAAAGAGGCGGGCCTGTTCGTCGGATGCACTTTCTAAGGATAAGAGATGAGCTGAGTGTTGAAACAAGGTTAGTGTACATGCCGACAACTTTTTTTCTGGCAGTGGAACCGATGATACGATGCAATAACGCGCCTTCTCGTTTTACGAAGCGGAATGTAGCTCCCGCTTCCAGCTGTTACACTTGTCCTAAAACATGCTGGATTGCCTGTATTCGTTATTTAAGACATTCTTCTAACGCAACTGCCATATTCATCCTTTAGAAAGTCAAAGAAAAAACAATAGTCTTGATTACAAAGAAGTTCCTATAGGCACGTCTTGTTACAAGACCGACAAATGCCGACAGCTACACAAACGGCTTACAGTCACTCTGCAGCGACGAAGAGAAGTTACCATAGACAGAGAAAGGCGCCAGGTGGCCAGGCGCGCCGTCGTGTGGCCAAAACTACTTGTTAGAATAACCGAATTAAGGACATTCCATCCTTTTAGCCTTCCCTTTGTTGCCAAGAAAAGAGTTCGCCAAGGATAGCAGTTATTATATAGATTGATACAGACATAGATCTATTTCGCATCCCCTTTGAATCGAGGCTATTGCTGGCATCACCGTGCGTAGTGAATTAAAGCTGCTCTTTACACTTTTCCAGCTTCTCCATAGATCATTCCATAGATCCAGCTTCTCCAAGATCACTATTTCTTCAAAAGCAGCGTCCCTATCACAGAAGTTTCGTTTGCCGACAAGACGAAGTATTGTGCTGGCTACTGCAACAGGGTACGAATAAAGATACTTTAATCGCAGTGCTCCACAAAATATACGTCAGAGCCTTATGTGCGATGTAAAAGCCAACACTACTCAGCGGAGCAGCAATTACTACCACGCGAGAAGACATGTGGGCTTCTTTTGCCGCAAGTTGCCTGAATGAGATATAAGCTGTCTAGACAAGATGATGTCCCCGATACAATCAGTTCTGCTTTGAATCTTTTTAAGTAGCGATGTCATCATCTCTTTTTAAAACCTGCAGTGATTTCACTTAAATGTTTGCGCTGCGTTCTTGCGCGTCTCACATGATACGTCGCATCTCACAAGTAATAAACGATGGGTATAATGTGTGCCTTGATGCCACCTACCGAATAATAAAAATAATAATTGCTTTTTGGGGAACGGAAATCGTGCAGTATCTGTCTCAAACATCGGCAGACACCTGAACCGTGCCGTAAGAGAAGGAATAAAGGAGGAGGTGAAATAAGAAAGGAAGAAATAGTTGTCGTAGTGGAGGGCTTTGGAATAATTTCGACCCCCTGGGGATCTTTATCCAGTGCAGCCGCACTACTAACCAGTCACTGATATTCCTGATATATAAAAACAAAGCACACACCTTTAACGAGCTGAGGGTGTTAGAAAAAGAATATCTGACGATGCTACGAATTTTCCTAAGATTTCAAATGCGATGCTTAATTTCCATTATGTCTCTCGCAAATAATTATTTCGTAGCTCCTAAACGTAATAGAAACGCCTTCTGACGATCAGGAAACGTTACGCTCCTTAAGGTTTCCTACATTTTTGGAGTGAGTAATGAGCATACGAAAATAATATTTTACTGTTCTTTTCGCTCTTTAAATCAAGCGTTGCTTCGCTGCGATTACCTTGATCCACAATTTTACCAGAGCACGTGCGATCGTATACATGAGAATATCTCTAGTGAACCGCTTCGTGCAGTGAAAGAATGTTGACGTGAATGTCAGTATGGACAATTCTGAATTAAAGCCACAATAGCTAATTGCTTAGGAAAAATTCTGACAAAGTGCATTGACACGTTTTGCCTTATATGCAACTCGCAAATGTTTTCCGGAATCAGAACGATGCTTTGCTTGATGTGACGGGCTAGCGACCGCCTTGGCATCATGAGTAGGCTAGAGATTACGATTTTGCACCTCGTATGTTCTCTCCTGATGACCTTGCTACTGGCCCAAACCCTCATCTTCCTTTTTTCGTTTTCCGCAATATTCCTTCATCTAGTGTAGTGCAGACAACAAGAATCCCGTTCTGGGTAAACTTAAGAAATCCTTTCGCCCTAATCGCTTTCTCAGTGAACTTTCACGACAGAAACCAGTCGTTCAAAGATATTTTCTGGGCAAAGGGGACGGATTGGCACAAATAGAACCTCTTTAAGAATTGTCGTTGCCGCCCTATGCATGAGAAAAACTGACCACAAGGGGCACTCCAATTTCTGGCTAAAATGGACAAATGGGCGACTATGGGGAGGTTCCCCGACCGACTGCTGTTAAGGAGTAGTTTTGCTATCACGTGAAATTTTAATATCGTTCTCTTACTGGGGGCGAGGACGTAATTCAGGTTGAGAAACTGTCTGTGAAGGGTGTGAAAAGCAAAATATTGAGGGAAACCGAGATTGAAGAATCTACATGCAGAGGGTCGTTGTGGCCGCCGCATGAGATGAAATGACCATCAAACACATCGAGTTCTTTCACGTGCCAGCTGTGAAAGAAGCCAAGTGCTTCTGTACGGGTGGGGTCTGTAATGCGCAAACATAGTATATCTGCTGCATCTATGCGTTGATAGAGGCAAGAACCTACGCGTTGTCACTAATTACGTAATACAGGTGGCAAATAAATGCCTGCTGAGGCACTTTTACACATTATGTAAAGTTGCGGAAATTCTGCTTCTTCATGGTCGATGTCCACGTTTAGTGGCGTCTCTTCTCCTTGTATCCTGTACAGTAACTGATAATGTAGAAATTTCCGCACTCACTCTTCTCTGAATTTGTTGTATCGTGGACTCCAGGCAACTTATTTGTTCCTAGGACACCGTTCTACACTGACGGTTGGGAACATTATATGGTAAAATAGGTAAGCAGATTGGGGCTATATTACCAGCTGCCTTGCCGGCTATAAAGGACAATCTCAAGCACGCGCCCATCCCCGATCTTCTGCACGATTCGCCTCTTTCATTTTCTATTGCTACCACCTGGCGTACAACACTGGAACTTGACTACTAGTGTACTGCGCTGGATGGAGGGACCTCCTCTGAACAGCTGAATGCAGAGTTGTAGCTGCACCAGGAATTTTGTTTGTCTTGTTTTCCCTGGTTCTCTCGGCAATGACGTGTACTGGTCAGCCCTTAGATCCTGGCGGATTTCTGCAGCTTAATGATGGCTGGGTACGAAACCCGAGGCAGGGTGCTGCGGCTACCGAACAGCAAATTCTTTGGTATCCTCGGTCTTCCGGCATGCGATGCGAACGCCATTTGAACAAAGGCTGCCGCTTCAGAGATCAGAGCGAGCCACGAAAAATATTAAAATTTTATTTCCTACTTACCCTCCATCTCTGAAGCGGCGCCCTTTGTTCAACTGGCGATCCCATCGCACGTTGAGACCCTATTAATTAGGTTGGCGTTTTTCGTTAGGGCGCCTAGATGGCCTGCGCCGCTTTCAGAGTGAGGACACATGTCTCAATGGCGCCATGTTGGGTCTCACGCTACCGCACGGATGCATTAAGCGCAGCGGGGTGGTGGGCCGTTTCGAAGACGAAACAGACGATACCGCGCCCAATTTCGCAACTTATGTGTTCTGCCATGTCAGCGTGGTACCAGGCATTGTTTAAACAGTACGTGAATCAGGGTTAGTTAGGCTTATGAACATCACCTTTCAGCACTTGATCTGCTGAGAAATATGGCGCTTTGATAAGAGCAGTCACATTCTCACAACGGGAATAGGATTTTCCAGTGCAAAGTCTTGACCCCGACAGTGTACATATCAGTTGCTTTTCCAACAATCAATATTGCTTATTTAGTAGCATATTCGCCAGAGACTGCTATTCAGACAGCTTCTGGTACAGCATGAAACCAAGAGCAAGAACTCGGCTTGACGGCTGATAATTTTAGTAACTATGGTGACGCCAAGTTAAAGTTGCGCACTATACCTCCACCCCCCTACAAAAATTGTTCTCGAATGCAAGCGTTTCTCATGCTCAAATCGCACCCTTTGGAGTTGGCTTGTTACCAGCCGTTTCGCTTTACTGGCTCCACGGCGCACTTTTTTTCTGGGTACGCTGTCGCGAGCAAAGCTAAACAGCCGCTGTCCCTTTCTAGTGTGGGCAGAACAGCCTGCCACATAACATCCCGTTTGAGCTTTATCTCCGACTGCTACATCCCACACAGAACACAAGTTTACTTTCAACAAAGGGGAATGGACCGTTGGGCGAAATATCCCGCTTTCCCTTCGGTTTGCATGTTTCGTGCGTTTCCTGCAGCCTTTCTTCTCCCTATTAGAGACGCCTTGTTACGCGTCGCAGCCTTTATTCTTCCTATTACAGCCGCCTCTTTACACATCTTCCGCACCACGCTGTCAGAAGTCGCATGTTTTGCCCGTCAGACAAGATGCACGGCGCCCTGCGCCAATGACACATGCCGGCAAAGCTGAAAGGCGAGTGTTAAAACCTCCCAGGCCGCATTGAAATTTGCCGAATGCTTTCCTTAAGACTTGATCAGAAAGACGGTTCCCAGTAAAGCAGCGCTGTTACTTAGGTGCTCTCTCTGGTAAGCGAGAACGTGAAGCTCTCGTGCCTGCAGTTTGTTATATTTATTTATTTTCTCTTTATGCCCAAAGCTATTGTACCCCCCCCCCCCCCTTTCCTTTCTGCTTTGCGCCAGCTCATTCTGGCGGCCGCGTATCTGTAAGCAAAGAAGTCGTGGCTGCTTGACGCCAATGAAAAAAGCCTTTTATCTCCAGCTGTGTTTTTTTCCTTCTTTTAGTATTGTTTTTAAACGAACCACTGCTGAGGAAAAAGGGCTCCTTTTGTTGGGGTCATGCAACCACATCTGCAAAATACCGCAAGCCCGTTTTGGTTAGGCACATCCTAAAGTTTACTTTCTTTTTTCGCTCGATGACAGCGGCAGGGATCAGAGCTTGCCTCTCGTGTTCACTCGTCCATGTCTTTCGACGCGCTCAACGTCAAATCTAGTTTTCTAGCTAGGGCAGAACCTTGTCTTAATGAGAGATATATTGCCTTGCCTGACTACTATCGAGTGAGCCGGCAAACCATGCGTCTCTTGGCAACCAGAGCAGACGGTTCAGCGGAAGGGAGGAAAGCGGCCTGTTTTGCTCCGCCTCCTCTTTGTCAGTTCTGCCTGGCAGGGGTAATGAGATTCAAACGAACTGGTTATCAGGGGCTGAGTTTGTGACATTACTTTGTGAATCAGCTCTTTTAGTAGTTTTTTACTTCATGTCTTGAAAATAAATAGTAAATTTCTACTCAAATAGGTCTACTTGGCAACTACGAATCAGCAAGACGTTGTCGCATCGTATCGTCACTCTTCGTGTAGTCAACACCGTTGTGAGGGAACCTCAACTGCCTGCATAATTTTGTTGCGGTACAAGCCACTGAGCGAAGTGGCTGAAAAAATATGAGAATTTTGTTTGACATTGTCCTCAGCTGTTCATACCAGAGCGGTGCGGGGAAAAAGACTGTTTGGAAGAGAAATTTGACAATACTGTGAGGAAATCTGCACATATAGTGCAATAAAAAGACAAAGTGGTCTCGAAGAATGTTGAAAAATCTGCTATTGACAAAGCAATAATAGTTATATTTAGCAGGTACACCCTCCACGCTTCTGGGATGCGAGAGAAACTTGTGGCCTAGTGAACAGTCCTTATGTTCGAACAACCGATACAGCATAGTTCTATGGATTCGGCGATCATGATGCTATAAATTACGACTACGAAGGACGACCAAATAACCGCTGTCCTTTTTCGTGACGCCACTGACTGGAGAACACGGTTGTAGTCCGTGATAACTTTTCGATTTCCGTGTAGCCGGAGCGACTGCGTCATGCAAAACTCGCATGCATAATAAACTGCCAGAACGTTACTTCCGCCAACAAAACAACTATATAGTGCTTATTCCCAATTCAGTCGAATTATTGCAGTTGCCACAGAAACCACGCCACACACGTAGCTAGCAGTCCGAGGCCGACTCGTCGGACCCAACATGCCGTGGAGAGGGGGAAACGGCGACGCAGGGTGGTACTACGGGTGTCGCCGCCCGGAAAACGGGGGTGAGCGGACATCCAGGCACCCTAATTTTCGCTCTAAATAACTGCCATCTATGAAAGATGGGTAGTACCTTAATGAAGCCGTAGTGCAGAAAACAACTTTAGATATCCCCTAGGTTCACGGCCATTGCGCGGCCGGGTTAGTGAGTTTTTTTTTTTTGTATTGCCTAATCAATACATGCCAGCTGCACAGAATGCACTGCAGATGCTGGATTTGTTGAATCCAGTGCTTACAGCTGTTCAATAGCTGGCACAACGCATCCTCCAGCTTCATAGTCCCGAGAAGAAGTCGAGATGTGTTACGGTGCCACCAACATTATCAGCGCAACGGCAAGCAGCCTTTCCACACACTGGAACGTCTGCACTGCTTGTCTGCCTCGTATCAGTGATAGAGGACTGTAGATCTGTTCTACTCAAGTAGCAGTGCTCGGCAGCCCTCAAGGCGTGCAGGCTACTGCTGCGGCGGCCTGTGACTTTCAGTGCGCTTTTCAATGTTTGTAGTGCTAGATACAGACAACATTATTGTTCTACTTCCTATTCTTTTACGCCCCCTCATCTCTCTCCTTCAGTGCGGGGTAGCCAACAGGAACATTCTTCTGGTTAACCTCCCTGCGTTTCCTCTACCTCTTTTCTCTCTCTCTCTAATCAATTCTGCTAACAGGCCCCTGCACTAACTGACTTTTAGCGTTGTTAGTATTTTTCGCATACATTGGCGGTAGTGCTGTTTGGCCTCGTAAAATCGTGCAGCAGACTAGCGCTGCATTAAGGCCAGTCAATGCACAGTCATTGCGATATATGAACGCGCAGCCTCGTTTGTGCTTGTTGCTGTAGGATTTAATTTTCCAGTTTTTAATGCATGAACGCATGAAAAGGCCGGATTTTTGCTTCGCGTGTCACTACTATTTCGTCCTGTCCAACCATCCGGCCGCCCGTATGGCTGTGCGCGCGATAAAACTTTCGAAAAGAGAATTAAATGTGCCCGAAGGATTTTTCTCCTGCCTGCATTCGAACCTAAGCCGCGTTTTGGCGAGGAACTAGAATAGTGTGAGGCTCTCTATACACCTAGGCTGCCGCCGCAACGCACCGTTGTTGTTTTTATTTTCTCGGAAAACAGTTGGCTGCGATCAGCGTACGCAGTGGTATCGGTACGTGAACTTAGCCATCTCGACATATGGGCTCGTATGAGACGCTTTAGTGGAGGGCTTGGTACTACTTTATACGACCTGGATTTAATTCACATGCATTGTCACCGCACAGCCGAGGCCTCGGCACAGCACACACGCGTTTTTGTATTTTGGTTCCATCGAAATGGGGCCACCTTGCGGGCATCCAAACCGCGATCTCCAGGAACTCGCCCATTAGTCAGTGTTGCTTTGAAAAATGAAAAGTTTTGTGACGAAGTATGAGTGCCACGGTGACATCCAGCGTTTTCCAGACCATCAATAAAAGGTTTTATCATAGAGTGCACATGTACCTCAGTACCTCTTCAGTACCCAACACAAAGTGATCCACAGAGTTTTTACGTGCTTGACGCAGCTGCCAAGGACGGCCGTGAAAGTCCAGCCGGCGAACAGCCTTGATCCATGCTTCGCGTGAAGACGGTCTCGTGAAGCGCTCGAAAACCGAAAAAAAAAGCCGAGGCCGCTTCTCTTTATACTATGAGGATTGCTGCCATACAGCTACACAAGTCGTCGGCATCGTCAGATGTGAAGCACTCAACGCAGTCGGCATAGACAGCCAATTTGCACTTCCAGTGTGTTTCGCGTCGATGCATCCAGGGGATGGTTGCATTCGCAATGGCATCGTGAAAAGGCGGATTGTGTACAGACGCGAGCAGGCTTACCTAGAGCGGTTCTCTTTGGAGCAAACGAAGCGAAACTTAGTGCAGGTGCTGGGTTTCACTGGCTATGTTTGCTCTCCAGCCAGGTTGCATGTACAGAATATGCAATCAAGACACGAGTGCAGTGACCTTGTTGCGCTCTGATCTCACGTGATTTACGCTCGAGCACATCATTGTAGCGTTCTAAACAAGTTTGCTAACGTCAGCTCATAGCGAAATTCGCACGTTTCAGTGCGAATGCGCTACAACTAGCAGTTACCCTTTTAATATAAATCTTTTTTAGGGGAACTTAATTTGGTAGCAGCTTCTTTGACATGTACCTGTGACAGATTTTGTCACCCGTAATAAAATCAATTTCTGCCTTTCAAGTCTCATATATATAACAGAAAGACAAAAGGTTCTCATTCCTTAAATACTGACTTGGCTAATCCGTGCGCTTTAAGGTTATTTCTTCCTATTTTTGTGGATAATTTTGAAAATATTTTGGGGCTGTAAAAAATATATATAAAGCTGTACAAAAATAATTAAAAATAAATAAGCACCTACAAAAAAAGGTTGCTGTTGCTAATTGCATTGGGAAACTAAGAGGCTTTCTCAAAGCCAGCATCTACTAGTTATAAGGAAAAACGAGCCTTCAGAGAAATGACGAGCAGAACCTGAAAAGCGCGAATGCTGTGGTTCCTAAAGGAACAAACCGCCACGCCATGACGGGAATGAGATTGCGCTGTGGGAAAATCATATACCTCACTTGAATCAAAAATGCCTCTGATTAACTTCTGGTTAGGCAATATGGTACAAAGGTGGATTCTGCTAGCGAATACATGATTATTCGCCATGTTCAACGGCACTGAGTTACTAATGTTTCACTCTAAACAACGAAAAATCTCCCCTAGGGCCAGCATCAGTGCATTTCAAGCCCTCACCTGAGTAACATCGAGTGCACATGGAGGAAAAAAAAAGAATTTTCTCTACAAGGCTTATGCTGCAGCCCCTACCCGAACGTACTGCCACACGAAGCAGCGTCCGCTAATACCACTAAATCAAATTTGTAATGTGGCCGCAATATTGGAAATCCTAATAAACACCGGACCAAACTCTGCCATCGCTGCCCACAGCTGAGAACCTAAGGCTGGTATCTGCGTTGTTTCCTGGTATAATTACGAGGATAGGGACAAGGCCACGGGAGAATAAACTAGAATCTGTGGTGACAGCTGATAACACTGTCATGCGTGAGGTCGTGCTGCCTGTAATGGTTCCCTTGGGATGCTTGAAAGGCGTAGTGACTTCCTGCCGGTACTTTGAAAGGAACCTAATTAATGAAATTGGAACACTAGCGAAACACCTTTCCCAATATTCTTTAGGAAACAGCTGCATCACTGGAAGCACGAAGTAATGCGCTTTCGAGCTGTTCAGGGGGTAATTAAGTGCTAGCTGCGCACATTTTACTGTCAGAGAAACATACGTAGCATGACGCTTCACTGTAAGAGAAAAAGGAAGCCCAATAGAGAAGCAAGACAGCTGAAGAGATTAGACTCACTCGAAAAATTTTCACAGTAATGCAAAGCCCCTCCCCTGCAAAACGATCTAGAAGGCATATGGCGGCCGCTACCTGACGCTTCTCACATAACAACCACGTCAGTCATGGCATGCGTAGCTGCCTTCATAACGTCGGTATTACAAATCACAACATAATCTTTCGCGAAGTTGTCACAGACAGCTTTAGTGGTAACGTGAACGAACACTCCAAAAAAATTTGAAGGAGTAATTTCTCTAACTCCTCCAAGCAGCAATTTCATGATGTGTCTAGTCCCTATAGGAGAGGCCAGATAGATTGTAGGGCCGTGACTTCGTTCAATTACCTGCAAATTTCTGTGCTTGCTATTCTGGCGACATTGGAACATGGTGGTCATACTCCTTCCAAGCCCGGCGGCACGGGGGCAACAATTTCTATACTCTAAACAGGAGACTGCAGTGCAGAGCCCCATGCGGAGCGGAGAAGTAGTAAGTTGTGAGCGTGAGGAGGCAACAAGATGGAAACCGGCGCGCTTTGATTCGTGCCAGTAGAGTGACGTCGCAAAAGCAAGCGGTGCATCGCGTGCAGAGAGAGAGAGAAAGGAAAAGAGAAAAGAGGGTGCTGCATCTTGCGCTACAGTGCATCATTGGAAGGTTATTAAATTTTTTGTCGAGTGTATCTGTGTCTCTACTCTACAGCGCGTTTCTTCGTTGTAGATAAGGAGCCTTCCCCTGGCGCCCCCCCCCCTTATCCCGTCCCTTCTCATAGTGATCATCAGATTGATAGTAAAACTTCATTAATTAAACTGAGCAGTTTGGATCAGGCAGCCCCCCCCCCCCCCCACCCCCCGAAAGCTACATGCATACGGTGGGTCGAGCAGTAGAAAAACTCTCTAGGGAATCTGACCGCAACCATTGCTGCGCCATAATTCTGAAGTGTGGGTGAATACATTTTCAGCACAAGAAAAAAAAAACACTAGTTTTACCCGGCTCAAAATATTAACACAAGCACCATACCGTACCATACCACCGTGAGTAGTATCATAAGAGCTTTATTCAATTCGTGAACCAGCAAGCGCTCATCTTTCTTCAGACCCTTCGGATAAGCGGCTGTAATTTTGAACTGCCGATGAGCGATGCGAACAACTAGCTCAGGCATCGCCTTCTCGAATGTTGAATGAAGCCCTGCACGGTAGTTTAAATAAGGCAACGTTAATATCCCTCAGGCATAGCATTATTATTTGGTGCTTGAATGCTTGAATGATTTAGAGCCCCTGACATTATAAATAATCACCATCCTTTTGTGCAGCAAAAAGGACCATTTCCATCGGTCGTCCGACGCTTTATTCTGCGCGCAGTGTTACAAGCTCCCATTTGCTCCACATTCATCAAAACTGATTGGGTGCGGTTCTTGTCAGCGCTTTTACCAAGCGGCATATTTTAAACTGAAAAAGCTTTTAAAACAAGAGAAGGTTTCTTTTTCTATCGCGGAAAATATTTCCTTCATTGTCGTTGCTGTTCTCCCGCTTGTGCACAGCAAACCCTGAGAGCAAATATTAGTGGATGCGCTGCTCATTGTGAGCAGGGTAGCTGCATGCGTGATCTTGGTGCATCTGTTTCGCGAAGCTGTTGAACGAGCACGGCGTGGCGAAGCGCGGTTTCCCAGCCTTTTCTTGCCGGCTGAAAAGCGACCCACTTTACTCGCTTTATTTTTTGCTTTTCCTGCTTGAGTAAACTAGAGAGAGTTTAAATGGGACTGCAATCTTTTCCAGTGGGGCGTTGTGGGCGTCTTCTTCATGAAACTACTTGGGAGTCTTGAATTTCTACTTCTTACAACACTTTGGAACTTTTCCTTTTTTACTGCATTGCCCTGAGTCACGCCGAGCTTTACCGCAATACCGTCCACGGCAAGATGTGCTTCATTTGGAAAGATAAAATCTTAACCAGTGTTATTCTGCGGAAATATTGTGTCGTCCACGTTAAACGTTGGATCATTCTTGAATTTTTCTCCGGCGAGCCTTATTTCAAAAAAATTCATTCTTCATTTCAAATGTTTAATAGCGAGTTCACATACAACGGTAAGTAAGAATGGTTGCAATTTGGCCTTTGCTACTTCTGCTCCGTTTGCTCCTGAGTAGCGGAACGGCGCTCGCTCTGTTCAGAATGAGAAAATCAGAGAAAGTTAAATATGGCTTCTCTTATAAAGGACAGCTAGTGCCAAGAGACATTGCAAGCGGCCACAACAGCATGTTTCAAATTCAAAAGGCTCCACGCCAGTAATACTAACCCTTCCAGACGAGCATTATGTCCTACTATGAAGATAAATCTGAATATTATTCAGTGTACGCTACGAACTCTCTACTTCCCAAAAATGGCTTGAAGTATCTGTTAATTCACGCACGTCGCATGGAACTACGCTCACCAAATGTCAGCCCTATATTATAGAAAAAAATTATGCTCAATTATTTATCTATCATTATCAACTGATCCCACTTGCCCCGCAAAAAATTAGCTACAGTGTTCTTTAGTAAAATATTTCTTCTGCCGGGTAAGAGAAAAGAAAAACGTACCACCACCAGACAGCGCTTCCTCGGCGGGACGTAGAATTTTGCGACGTTGAATTTATTTGTTGTTTTTGAAAAGCGTTTGTTTTTCAGGCTTGGAATTGCCCTGCCATTCTGTCAAGCAGATTTCCAATGTGGCCGGAATTACTGAATCCGCGTTGAGCATCTATAGACGATTCGAAAACTACTTTGAAAACTCGCATACACACTCGTAGATACAATGTTTACATAGCATCTTAATCTAGAGCTACGTACTTTTGCAAGTTCATAACAAAACTTTCTGTTACTAAAGACCGGAGCAGAAAGGCGAACGCTTTTATAGAGGGCGAAAAGCGATTTTTCATTTTTGCGGTCTATATTTGCGCACCAAAATAATCATTTTATTACATGACGAGCAACTTCGAGGCTGTTTTTTATAGTTTTAGTTAACTTTAGGTTCACGCTTGAAAGAAGTGGGCTGCTGCAGTGGCTCAGTCATTATAGGGCTAGGCTGCTGACCAGAATGACGCGAGTTCGATTCCGGCTGCGGCGGTCGCATTTCGATGGAGGCAAAATGCTAGAGACCCGTGTACTGTGCGACGTCAGTGCACGCTAAAGAACCCCAGGTGGTCCAATTTGTCCGGAGCTCCACGCTAAGCCTTCGCTCAAAGCGTAAGTCATTTTGGGATGCTAAACTCTATAAGCCAGCCAGAGCCAGCCCGCCTACGTTTCAAGAGGTGGTGGTTTTCTTTAGTTGATTTCCAATCATATGTATAATTTTTGGCTTGTGATAAGAGATGATTCGCCCTGAGAAACGCCGTGTTAGCAGCTTTTTTCTTGTTCCTTTCTCGTCAGAGTAGTTGTTTAAAAGTCCACGACAGCTCCTGTGAACTAGAAATGCTATGATTAGAGACTAGTTGGGTATAAGGTTTAAACACTAGGTTGGTGGGTCTTTTGGACCTATTAAGGGACTTTATTCCTTTTTTTGCGCTCGAGAGAGCTTTGCCACCGCTGTAGCGGGGGCGAGGGAGGAGTTATGTCTATCAATTCACGCGAGGTGCTAGAAGAACCGCGGAGAAGCCGCGGGTGTGTGCGTTTCAGACCTGGGGGGAAGTCCTGCGGGATGCCGACCCGTGGACCGGCGTTCGCTGCTCTGGAGGTGGGAGAGCAGCCTTCGCAGTCCCTGCCTGGGGCATGGATGGCCCTGCCATCGGCGCGGTGAAAGCAGCCTCGGTAGGTGCCGGAGTGCTGTGTGATGAAGCACCACTGAGCACCACATAATAATAATAATTGGTTTTTTTGGGGGGAAAGGAAATGGCGCAGTATCTGTCTCATATATCGTTGGACACCTGAACCGCGCCGTAAGGGAAGGGACAAAGGATCGAGTGAAAGAAGAAAGGAAGAATTAGAGGTGCCGTAGTGGAGGGCTCCGGAATAATTTTGACCACCTGGGGATCTTTTTCTTCCCTATTTCTATTTGAAAAAGGCGCATTTTTGCAGCAAGCAATTATACCAGAAAAAAAAATGGCATCGAAAAAAGGCGCGTCACCATCACTGACGCCTTAGCAAACATTTCGCGGTATTTTGCGCATACCGCGCTGCCTTATCAACAACACAGCGTCACGGGCCGTCTGCCCTAGCACAAAACTTTGAACACGACGCGCCATTGATGTCAGAAGCGCTTTGGGTCACCCATATTTTTTTTTCGCGCAACGAAGCCTTGTATATATTAAAATATGGTATTTTTTTTCCTTAGGAGCTTGTACAAAATGCAAGTGAAGATAAATAAACGTGTCTTTAGCATGCCGTCTTCAATGTACAGGGCCGATGAAAAGAAACGTCAACAGAGCACGACACGGGCGCTCGGCTGTTCACACTGCTTTTCATTATACTTTTACTTCGCTGCTAAAAAAAAAAAACCTAGAGTCATTCATGATGCATCCTAGGGCGACTCTAATGTCTTTTCTTTACCATCCAGGTAAAAGCGCGATCAACGAAAATTCGAACAGCCGGGCGCCCCGCTGTTCGCGTTTCCTTCCATCACGAGAGCACGCTATTTTTGTAGCAGTTGACTGAAGAATCCCGTAAACATTTACATTCACGTTATATTTCTGAGTACGTCAGCTCTGCGCACCGGCGCTCTCGAAAACGCGTTACGCAGTTGATGGAGGACATCCTCAGCAGCTCCACGGCCGGCGGAACCTTGGGCAAGCCTTGGGCATGCAGCAAACCAGGCAAATGTTTTCTGCACGCTATTTCTCGATGTTATGGGCCTGCCGCCGCTGTGAGTGCACCACACTTGTACAACAAACAGCTAGAAATGCCTACACATCGAACCACATCAGTTATTTATTTTTATCTTGGACATCAGAACAAGGAAAGTTTCCTCTTTCTTGATCCTTTGAAAACTCTCCCAATTCAGAGACAGAGGTATTGAATAGGCGAGGAAAACAAATAGAGTGAAAAAATAAATACGGGAGCATCGCAAAAATGTACCAACTAAGTTTGTATTTGGAAATGCAGTAACAAAGATTCTTGAAAAGCAATGTAAAACAAAGCTGCGTGCTGATGTTCTATGGGAAAGAGCGCCTGGATGCTTAAAATTGCATAGGCTGCGCTCCGCACAGGTCCCCTCAATGCACCGTTTAATGCTTTGAAAGGAACGAAACGCCATGTTTTGTGAGACGTACTTTAGCGTCTTTTCTTGAAGTCTTGCGGATGTAATGGCGCGCACACCCCAACATCACGCCTAAGTTATTGTAGTTGTAGTCAGATGACGAAATATCGGGTGCAGACGCTAGCAAACAAACGCGCTATGATGTACACAAGCCGGTGAGAGTCTTGTTTGCCGATAGTGTGCAATAAGGCCAAACTAAACCTGTCGGCTTAAAGTAACTTTTTTTGCTACGGGTTTCCTGAAAGATATTTTTGACAACATTCCTTAAAATTTCCTTTTAGTTTTGGGGAGAATTTGTGATGCGAGAAAAGTGATTTTCATGGCATTCATGATTTCGACACAGTAAAAATGTTTTCAATAAGAAGCGGCTTTCTGAGTTCATTGCTGAAGTCTTTCATAAAATGCCTACCACATGTACTTGAGTTCATTGCTGAAGTCTTTCATAAAATGCCTACCACATGTACTTAAATGGCAATCAAAGCTTTTATTTGTTCCGATAATCAGCAATTGAAGAGTCGGCAAGTACCATGCCTAGTGCGGTATCCACAGGCTTCCCTAATACTTTGTTGCGGAATAAACTGCTATTCTATGAACGATTGTGTTTGAACCTAGCAGATTGACCCTATCGAATGCAATGGTGCACATAATCTTGTGCAGTAATATCTGAAACTAGGTTTAGTTGCGGCAGAGCTTGAAACACAGCTTACTTGTAGACGGGGACGCAGAATATGAATACATGTTCCGTGTATGTACCATAACAGTTCAATATAACAAGCGATCACATAATGAAACATCACGCTCATGCTCATCACATGAAGGCCCGAGAAGGAGGGGCGTAGCCAGCGGGGGTGGGGCTTATGGGGCTCCAGACCCCGGCCCCCCTCCGAAATTTTTTTTCTGTCAGGCACCGCTGTCCAAAACAACCACCGGCGACGGAAGTCATTCTGGATTTTGTCACCTACAATGCCTTCTTCAGACTACAAAAGACATTCTGGCGCGAAGAGGCAATCACGGGCATATACTGGCAATCACAAAAATGTATGACTGTTCATACCGCAGAAATTTGTGCCGTTCATTGTAGCAGTTAGCATCACGATCAAAATTATGATGCGAATACGAAAATTTTGTGGATATCAATAACCGATTTTAATTGAACTCGCTCATTGAGAGCCCTGCCCACGTGGTGTTTCCCAACCTACACACGTAGATATTAGTTATCTCAACTTGCGGCACCATTTATGGCTTTCGTTTGTCCTTTTCTTTCCTTTCTATCTAACTTCTTTTACTTTTTTCTTTGCATCAAATGAATAGCCTTCCGTAATTATGGGTGCAGAATAATTGTCGCCGTGCAGGCAGTTAAAAAATACATACTTCCGTATTGATTTTTGCATTGTTCCTCTATTATTGTAACCATATACCGCGAGCATGGCCCAAGTACATATCGTGACTGCTGCTATCATAGCTTGTTCTTGCCTGGATCGTCTGTCTTTCCGTGTGTAAAGTTTACAATCTGCAATTGTGCAAGATGTTTATTTGCCCTGTTTGACGCATTGTATACAGTGACTTTTGCTTAGATACGTAGATTTAATGGCGACATACGTGTATTTAAATATTTTGTTGCGATGTTTTGTGCATACATACAGTGACTTTGTTTCCAGTGACACTTTCTTGTGCTTTATCAAGTTGGATATTCGAATTTCCAATACACGATTTTATCTTCGCACTTCTAATGTATGTATTGCAGAACTCCTCGTTTATGCATGTGCTCGCTATTGCGAACAAAAATTTCGCTGCAATCAATCGCAATACATGACCGGTGACAGCCGCTGCTGCACAGTACACTGGAACGAAGGACAGCGTCATTCAGATTTTTCCCTGGCCGTTGGTAATGTACAAAAATCTAAAGGCTGAACGACAAATGATTCATTAAAATGTTTGTCCTCTGCTTGCTCACTTCATGTCCTTCACGTTTTGCACATCAGCGCCATGCACTGCTTTGCTGGTTTCTGACTGTTATAATTTTAGACTTCGTGTGATATTTTCTTTACTAATTAAATGCGCAAGAACATGGAACCATTCGTATCAGTTATGTATGCCACGATTTCTGAGACATAGGAGTACATTCTTTTATTTAAAGAATACATATTTCACTCGTCTAGACAGTGCGTAGGGCTATCTAATACACAATGGCATTGTCAATGGCAATGCAGTTATAATTCTTGTGTTTGATTCCTCCTACAAATTCTATGAGGAGGCCGCCCTGCAACATGAACCCCCCCCCCCCCCCCCCCCCCCCGATCAAAATTCCTGGCTGCGCCACTGCGCAGAAGTAAATACGCAATGTTCCGCAACTGATGTCTACGCCGACCACAAGTTTCACTACATCATGCCCAACAATTCTGGAGCAAAAGCATTTTTGAATAGGAAACAGTTCACGGGCGCTGTTTTTTCCTCTATTGCAAGACTTTGCTATAACAATCTATATAGCCTCAGGTCTCCGTTCGACAGGCTTGTATTTTTTTGCTAATAATGTTCTTGCTATCGGCGAAAGCGTTCCCTATTGGTTGTTTATGGCAACCATAACTGCTTCATGTGAGCGGAGGAAAAATGTTTAAAAGAAAGATTTCGCGACACATCTGAAGAATGAATTATTACCTTCAATATTTCCATAGTACTGCTTTACAATTTTCTGATTTTCAAAATTTTTGTTCAAGAATGTTTCACATGGACACGCCATATTTTCGTATCTATGTGCCTTTTCACTTTCCTCTGATTACCGAATTCGAATGCTATGCAGAGACATACCTCTGTTTTAAAACACTTATGGATTGAAAATTTTAGCATCATTATATTCCTAATCGCTATCTCCACTAGAAAGTGCGGTATTGTATGCCACAGTCTCCTGTAAAATACTGATATAAAAATTCGTAGCTACATTGTCCCAACACTATTTAGCCTGTTCCGCCAAGCATATGTTCTACAATTACCAGGTATAAGCTCAAGAATGTATTGAGGTGCTTAGTACTTTGAGCATTCATTTATGCAAGTTTGAATAACTTGCTTAAGTTTTTCCGCACTGCGTATCTTTTGCCTAATGGCTGCCAGGCGTTGCCAGTCAAGCGCACTCTTGCTTTGGCAAGCCTGTTTTGTAAATTTGACATGTGTGCAATAAAATTGGCGTCATTATTAATATTGCTTTCACTCTACCAAACGACATTGTGTATTTCAATTCCCACTGTGTATCCTCACCTGGGCGCTGAAGTTAACAGCAAATGAAAACTATTATAATTAGACAAACAAATGTGTGCACCTCAAGTTCAGAAGAACGAAATCTCCTTTCTTCAAAGAGCCGCGCGAAGCTTTCATAAATACGGTGGCATTGCTGACAAAACCGGAATGGGGATTTTGGGAGCAATACCTACAATATTGTGACCCAACAACGATGCACTTAATGCGCGATGGTTTATTTAGGCCTCAATAACACTTCTGTTGGGCCTAGTTGGTGCATGAGGATAATACAGATGATCGATGACGCAAAACATTAGACGAACCAAGTACACAGGAGAAACACAACGACTGGCGCAACACTAACAACTATTTTATTCTTCTCCAACCAACGCATATATATACATTTTTCCACACCTATCGCAAGCCAACAAAAATATTCCAGTCATGCGAGATTACTGGCGACGATGCGAGCACAAAAACTTCAATTCGGCGGGATAAAGTGATAAGGAAGTATCGCTGACATATCCTTCAGCTTTTTTCTTAATATGGAATGCCTCGAGAACCAACCGCGCGTGCTCGTTTCTGCTCCTGCCCACAATAGCCGTCTCTTGTAATGGTGGTGCACAATTGCCGCAGTTAATAATGTACGAGACAGGATGTGCACCATTGTCACTTTTGCTCCTTACACTTAGCGCATGCTCCCTGAGTCGCTCATTTATGCAGCGCCCTGTTTGCCCAATGTAGGTCTTCCCACACGAGAGTGGGAAAGCATTCTGGTGGTGCAAGGGATGCAGGTTGTCCCATGCCTGATTTGGCAGCCATGCCTTCCATCACCGCACGTGCGGAAGCACAGCTTAGAAAGCTTGCTCTGCTCAGAAAACGCCAGAGGGACTGCATGCCTGCTAGCCACACTCTTGAGTGGGTGGGAGACCTTCAATAGGTAAGGCATCACCACTGGCCTTTAACTTTCATATTCGGCCGCCCTCTTTTTTGGCGCTGTGGTTTTATGCTTCCGTATGAGGGCCTCAGCCACGGCTGTCGAAAGCGACACAGGGTAACCTGCCGCCAAAAGCCGGCGCGCCTGATTATCAAAACTTGCTTGCAGTTTATGCGCCCACGATTTTATTAGGGCCGATTCCATACAAGAAGATGCTATGGCGTTTTTCACGATCTTTGAGAGAGCAGACTTAAAAGGCAAGAGTTCCTTCTTTGCTCTTGGGTGGTATTCCCAGCATGTATGGTGTTCACAGACCTCCAGCCTGATGTCCAAAAACTGCAAAATATTCGGGTGAGGTAGCTCGTGGGAAAAAACAAGACCTTGTCCATGTTGCTTAAAATCACGTAAAACTTCATTTACAGTATCCTGGTAGGAAGAGTCAGCTTTGAAAATGACTAGAAAGTCGTCAACGTACCTAGAAACCTTTAAAATCTTCCCTGCTTTTTAAAAATGCTCTGAAGAATGGTCAATACAAGCTAAATATATCACAGAGCACAGGAGCAACACACGAACCAATACAAATGCCATTCCGCTGTAGAAATGGCTGGTCATTAAAAACAATAAAAGTGACCTTAAGGCAACGTTCAAGCAGATTTACAAAATTCCCCACGGAAGGTCCGACAGCATTCTGGAACGAAATTACATCGTTTTCTTCAATGCATAATTTTACCGTACTCAAAAGTTTACGCTGTGGCACTGAATAGAACAAATCTTCTACATCTACTGGAAAAACATAACCAATATTTTCATTGTCCTGCAAAAACCGCACAACATCATCGGATTTTTTGGTTCTGAACGGGTCGTTTACCGCTAACGAACTCAAAGTTTTCTGCAGGAACTTGCTTACGCAGTGCTGCCAACAAGCAGACTCGATCGCTGACGATGGTTCTGAAAGGAATGTCTGGCTTATGCGTTTTCGCTGTAAAAAATACCGATAAAAATATACCTCTACTGTTGTCTATCTGCTTTGCCAGCGATGTCAGTTCCACTTTTTTGCAAAATTCTATAAACTTGGTTTTTACACTCACCTCACTCTTTTTAACTGGAACAAAGTTTTTTGAGACAGCCTTTAGCGCTTTTTCATTAAAGACACCGCCCTCTACCGTAACAAACCCTCCTGCCTTGTCAGCCTGCATAAGGCGCAAACTGTTAACATTAAGAAAGGACAACACACTTCGAACTTTGTCATCCTCTCGGTTGTAAGATCCTTTAGGTGCCGCCTTTTCCAAGCGCTCGATTCCTTCAAGAAGGCAACGCTCGCGGTATTCTTGCTCCGCCTCAGAGGCCACACATGTGTTGATTGCGACCAACACAGAACTTAGGCCCTTCACCAGTAGGCGGGTGATGTTTTCAGGTAGGACTACGTTTTCAGGTACCTTTACGCTGCCTCTATTAGCAACACTTGTTTTTTTTACGGTCCGGCACTTCTTTCACGATACAATTCCACCTCGCCTCCGTAAGTTGGGCAGCAAGGCGCAGGAAAGAGCGATACAGAATGGCAAAGTACCCAAACTTACAGCACAGCACCTTAAAGCACTTAAACTTCAAGCACCCTAAAAACTTGCAGGCCAGTGGCGATGCCTTACCCTAGAGTGGCTAGCAGGCATGGAGTCCCTGTGGCGTTTTCTGCGCCGAACAATCTTTCCAAGCTGTGCTCCAGTAAGTGCGGTGCTGGAAGGCGTGGCTGCCAAATCAGGCATAAGACAACCTTCGACCCTTGCGCCAACGGAGCCGTGTATGCTTTCCCACTCTCGTATGAAAAGACGTAGAACATCGGGAAAACAGGGCGCTACATAAATGGGCGACTAAGGGAGCATGCGCAAAATGCAAGGAACAAAGGTGACAATGGTGCACATCTTGCGTCGCACATTATTAACTGCAGCAATTGTGCACCATGATCCCAAGAGATGGCGATTCTAAACAGAAGCAGAAATGAGCATGCGCGGCTGGCTCTCGAAGCATGCCATATTAAGAAAAAGGCTGAAGGATGTGTCAGCGATACTTCCATATCGCTTTACTCAGCCAACTTGAAGTTTTTGTGCGTGCGTCGTTACCAGTAATCTCACAAGACAGGAATTTTTTTGTTCGCTTGCGCAGGTGTGGGGAAAATGTATATACATGCGTTGGTTGGAGAAGAATAAAGTAGTTGTTAGTGTTGCGCCAGTCGTTGTGTTTCTCCTGTGTACGTGGTTCATCTAATGTTTCGCGTACATCGATAATCTGTATTATTTAGTCCTGCTCATGGAAATACATGGAGTGCAAGGCAGGTAACTAAGCCGCTGGGACACAGCGTGAGTGCGGCTGTCAGTCAACATAGTTTCGTAAAAAGAAAAAAGTGCTTGCGATATTTTCTTACAACGACGTGCCTGCCATGGCGGCTCAGAGGCTTGCCTGTAAGCAGTAAAGCTTGAGTGGCCTGTTCGAACACGGCCGCGGCAGCAGCACTGCACCGGGACGATATTGAGAAAGGCCTATGTAGTCAGTCTTTCGTGCACATTTTAAGGGTACCTGAAAGCCAATCAATCCATTTCGAGTCTACTGTGATTTCCGGGTAAATTTACGTTTTTAAGGCTGCCAAATACGCCATGATTTGAGAATTTTTTTTATTCTTTTTCCCTCCGCTCAAATGAAACTGATGGCGTCTACGCTAAAAAGGTCTCCGTGATCTCTTTGATGAAGTCAACGTATTTGTAATCTTGGCTCAGAGATCCGAGCGAAAAAAATTGTGCCGCACTATGCAGCTCACTTCCCAAGTCAGCCGATGATGGCGACAAGCGTATTTAATTTTTTGGTCTTCCCGGCCTTATCAAAGTTCTGCTTCCTTTTAAAGTAGCTTATTGGCCGTTCTCATGCTGTCGTCTATCAATATAGCGCAACTTAAATTCATCAGTGCCTCTTCAGGAAATAATTGCAATTAACCCTCCAGTGCTCCACTATTTATTTGAGTTTAATGAAACTGTTTTCTTTCGCTGCGGAAGTATGCCCTCCTTATAAACGAAACAACTTTCATAAAGTTAACACAGAGACCTGACATTAGCGTTCAGAAAGCGAACTATCCTAAAGCCTCCATGATGCATCCGTTTTTCTCGAGACGCTTTCAGCAAATAATCCTTTTATGGGAGCATATAGCGGCATAACAAAATCATTCGCAATCATGTCCTGAATGGAACAGACGCAGGAAATACGATCGATATTCAAAATTTCTCAAGCGTGGCCCGCACAATACACACTGCGAGGAAAACGATCCCGAGCGTCATGGAGAAACAAGTTGTATAAGGGATGGGCTTTCGCGCGAGCGAATTCCGATGCACTCTTCTCGTTTCACATGATCAGCGCCCACAAAAGCCAGCATTAAATTTAGGGGCGCCAGACTGCATTGTTTGTTCTCGTCTTTACTTTTGGTTTTGATTGCTTCAACTTTTGAAATCTGTCTTGTTATGCTTTTTCTGATCACATAATACACGACGCTTGCATGCAATTCGATTTGGAGCGGCGTTATGAAAGTAACAAAAAAAAAGAGGGTGCGCAGAAAAAGAATCCGGAAATTTTACTTTTTTCATTCGAACGTGTCTGGACTCCGCTTTTAGAAACTTTCTCAGCTTAGTGAAAGAAAGACGATATATTCTAACTTATACTTCTGTACGTGCTAGGCGTACGAAGGGCGGAACACAATTTTGGTATTTTTGAGGTCCTGGGCGTCAATTTACGGTTTTACGAAATATATTTCGCAAAAGTACTATAAAAAAACGGCTCTCTATATCTTCATAATATGAAAGGTTTATGGTTAACGGTTTATATGGGTTTAACGCCCCAAAGCGGCTCAGGCTATGAGGGACGCCGTAGTGTAGGGCTCTGGAAATTTCGACCACCTGGGGTTCTTTAACGTTCACTGACATCGCACAGTACACGGGCCTCTAAAATTTCGCCTCCATCGAAATTCTACCGCCGCGGCCGCGATCGAATCCGCGTCTTTCGGGTCAGCAGCCGAGAGCCATAACCACTGAGACACCGCGGCGGCTAGAATACGATTGGTATAATGATAAAAATTACATGAGCACCAGTTTTTCACTCTTGCTGACTAATTGGGACCAGCCTGTTTTCTATGCACAAGAACTTTTACATTACGAATTCACCCATAAAATTCCCTCCACTCCAGGAAAATATATAAGATGTCGGTTTGTATTAAGCGCAACGTGTTCTTTGCATATCTCAAGTAATTGTACAAATTTTGGTTAGCATTTCTGTGTACTTCCTCAACTACATTCTCAGCGGTGTGGTTTTATTACGTTTCATTAAGTTAACCTAGGGCAGAGTTTTTTTTTTGCTTCAAAAGTACCGAAAATGAAAGGCTCCGATTGAAATGAACAAAAACGTATTGTATGAAGTGGGGTTTACCGTCTGGAAGCTTGCATCGGCTGTGTAATGTTTTTGCCAATGTTTTTGCCAATGTTTTTGCTCCCTGCTGTTTTTTTCCTACGTAGTCAATCTATAGTTTTGAGCCACGTGTTCGTAGTGCTCATCTTTTACCTATTTATTTCGTCATGACAATAAAAATCATGAGACATGAGTCGGCGCTGTTTCTGTCTTCTGCTTTCGTCCTGTCCTAGACGCGCATTGGCTGTACCAGATGAACATGTACGGACTAGCTAAAGACAGTGCCATTTTACAACGTTAATGTAACTGCGTCTTCTACCACGTTGTGTCTTGAGCGCAAACGCTAATAAGTCATGCATACATGAAAGCGGTGTTGTTTTTCACTCCACCCGCGAAGAATCATAAACAAACAACGAAGCCTCCACGGTCCTAATTTAGGCATGAAGGACAAAAGATCGTCCTGTTTGCTCTAGTTGAAGTACAAGGTTAAAGCTGCAACCGCTAGACATCTCTTATCGGCTCTCCGCACCCCCCCCCCCCCTCCCCTTGCAGCAGCCAGGACTAAACAGATTCCATGGATCCCTTGCGCAAAATTTTAAACAGTGCAATTTTTGTTCCCTTTTAGTGCACTAATACCTTTTATTTCTTTCCAACATACTTCATATGTAAGCTCAGAAAGGTATTCAAAATGAAAAAACGTAGTTCATTAATCAGAGCATAGTGTTACCGAGATGTGAGCTTAATGAGGGGGCCTGAAAACAGCACGAGCTATTAACGTGCCAGCGTGAAAATGAGTGACCGCTAAACTCTTCACATTTGGTGTCTCAGTAGATTTCAAAACCTGTGGGTAAAAAAGCTATTACAGCTTTTTAGTGAGCACAAAGCTTGACATTCTGCATAGCAGCTCATGCTTCGGTGCTCTTCAAGGTAAAATGCCTTAAAAAAGTGACTTCCGTCACTGCATGCAGTTGTGTCACTTGGTTTTTCATGGATAAATTATTACTGCTCATGCTGTCTGTTGTTCATGCATGCCTCAGGGTCTGGGCACATTTTTGTGGTTTAAACGATTTTACTTTATTTTTACTTGCTATGAAATTACGGAGAACGATTAGCGCTGTCGCTGTCTTTCATACCCACCACGCTCTTTACATTGAAATGCAGCAAAAACGTGGACGCGTCTGGAATTCTTAAGGTTCCGCAATAATTTATATTTCAAGTGAAAAAGAGCACGTTCAAGCGGCCGAACAAATTAAGGAAATACCGCGCCCCTGCCACCGTAAATATACACAGGAAAACAAGTGCAAGCAGCATGAGCGGTCTTTTTTCACCCGAAGTAATAATAATAATAATTGGTTTTGGGGGGAAAGGAAATGGCGCAGTATCTGTCTCATATATCGTTGGACACCTGAACCGCGCCGTAAGGGAAGGGATAAAGGAGGGAGTTAAAGAAGAAAGGAAGAAGAGGTGCCGTAGTGGAGGGCTCCGGAATAATTTCGACCACCTGGGGATCTTTAAACGTGCACTGACATCGCACAGCACACGGGCGCCTTAGCGTTTTTCCTCCATAAAAACGTAGCCGCCGCGGTCGGGTTCGAACCCGGGAACTCCGGATCAGTAGTCGAGCGCCCTAACTACTGTGCCACCGCGGCGGGTATGCGCAGCTTCAGAAAAACAAAAGGCGTAGCCGTTCAGTCACTCTCCAGCTCCTCAATCAGCAACAGCCTCACACAGAAGATTGACTGCACACGGCAGGTTCAGCAAAAGCCATGGAGAGCGCTTATCCGTCGCGGCCAGCGATAGGGACAAATGACAAGAACTCTGAACGATGCAATATGAAGACGAGGGATGAGTGGGGAGCACTCCAGAGATTTTCTGAAGTACCCCTTTCCCTTTATCAGCTTCTAAGAGTAGAACCACATATTAAGGAAACGAGGAATTAACGGGCGAAACACAGGAAGCTTTCCTCCCCATTTCCTTCCTTAGCCTCTTCGAGAAGTAGCGTAAGGAAAGGGGGGCCGCTACTGGAGATTCTCTTCATCGTTAGTGACACACCACGCTGGAGGCCGCTGCTTTGCAAGCACTTCGCCGTGAAAAGCTCGAACACCTAGCCTAGCTATTGAAGTGGTGGCGTAGATAGAAAAGTGTCAGCTTTTGATTTTGAGGGTGCTATTACGATTAATGAATCAGAGAGCAGGATTAGAGTGACGGTGATAAAGCTAGATTAATGGCCAGTATTTTGTTTTCTTGAGCGTTTCTCAGATTATAGAAAGAGAACAAGGAAATGAAAGACAGGATGAAGGGCTCTTTCAGTCCCCGGTTAAAAGTGGTGGATTCCTTAAGCGTTTCTTTCAATCTATCGCTCGGTAGACGGTTTCATCAAACTTTTTTTCTTGTTCTGGCAGCGCTGCTATTTAGCCCTAGAACACTTCCTCTTTGAAAAAGGCGCATTTTTGCAGCAAGCGTCACCGACGCCTATGCAAATATTTCGCGGAATTTTTCGCGCACCGCGCTGCCTTATCAACACCAGAGCGTCACGGGCAGTCTGCCCCGGCGGAAAACTTTCAACACGACCCGGCTTTGATGTCGGAAGCGCTTTGGGTCACCCATGTTTGTTTGCACGCAACGATACTTTGTATGTATTAAAATATCCAATTTTTCTTTCCTTAGGAGCTTGTACAACATGCAAGTGAAGATAAAGAAACGGCTCTTTAGCGTGCCGTCTTCAATGTACAGGGGCGATGGAAAGAAGCACGAACAAAGCGGGACGTGGGCGCTCCGCTGTTCGCATTGCTTTTCATTATGTTTTTACTACTTGTGGTAGAAAAACAAGCCTACATTCGTCCGTGATGCATTCTAGGACGACTGTAACGTTTTTGTTTTTACTTTACAATCCATGTAAAAGCGCGATCAATAAATATTCGAACAACCGAGCGCCTAGGTACCCCGTTGTTCGCGTTTCTTTCCATCACAAGAGCACGCTATTTTTGTAGCAGTGGACTGAAGAATCCTGTAAGCTTTTACATTCACGTTATATTTCTGAGTACGTCAGCTCGGCGCACCGGCGCTCTCGAAAACGCGTTACGCAGTTGATGGAGGACATCCTCAGCAGCTCCACGGCCGGCGGAACTTTGGGCAACCCTTGGGCATGCAGCAAACCAGGCAAATGTTTTCTGCACGCTATTTCTCAATGTTATGGGCCTGCCGCCGCTGTGAGTGCACCACACTTGTACAACAAACAGCTAGAAATGCGTACACATCGAACCACACCAGTTATTTATTTTTATCTTAGACATCAGAACAAGGAAAGTTTCCTCTTTCTTGATCCTTTGAAAACTCTCCCAATTCAGAGACAGAGGCATTGAATAGGCGAGGAAAACAAATGGAGCGGAAAAATAAGTACTGCAGTATCGCAGAAAAGTACCAACTAGGCTTGTATGTGGAATTGCAGTAACAAAGATTCTCGAAGACCAATGTAAAACAAAGCTGCGTGTTTGCGTTCTATGGAAAAGAGCGCCTCTATCCTTCTAGCCTACTTAAGAAACCGTCGTCAGTTTGTAGTAGTAAATAATTCCCCTTCCCCTCCAGTTCCTGTTGATTCCGGCGTTCCCCAAGGATCTGTTCTTGGGCCACTCGTCTTCTTGATTTTTATTAATGACATTGTCGATAACATCTCAGTTTCTGTTAGATTATATGCTGACGATTGTGTGTTATATGAAAAGATTACTACTACTGAGGACCAAGTACGGTTAAATAACGATTTCACTAAGATAATAACATGGTGTGACCAATGGCAAATGTGCGTTAATTATGATAAAACAGTGTTCATGCGTATAACCCAGAAAAAGAAGCCTCTTTTGTTTAACTATACTGCTAAAAACAAAGTTCTCTCTCAAGTGAATACTTACAAATACCTAGGTCTGCGGATCTGCAATAACCTCTCCTGGACAGAGCACATTGACAACGTTACAGCTAATGCCCTACGCAAACTATTTTTCCTCCGACGTGCTCTGAAGCTCGGCCCCCCCAGTGTACGTTCACTTTCGTATAACACTATTATTCGCCCTATGTTAGAATATGCCGTCATAATCTGGGATCCTTTCACTAAATCTAACATTGCTAAATTAGACAGAGTCCGAAAGAAAGCAGCACGGTTTATTTACAATTCATATAACCGCACATCTATCACTGCACTTCTTAATCAAAGTGGTTTGCTTCCAGTCTCTCATAGAAATCGCATCTGTCGTCTAAAATTTTTATTTCAGTTAATCAAAGGTCAGTACAATATTGACACATCCAATATTATATCGTTCTCCTCAGGGTACAACACAAGACAACGCCATGATTTTACAGTAACACCATTAAACGCACGAAATAACACCTTTAAGTACTCTTTTTTCCCCAGAACGATTACAGACTGGAATAATCTAACTAATGATGCAGTAACCCAAACTTCACTAAAAAGGTTTGAAAGCCACCATTAACTTTTTTTATAATGTCGTACCGCTACATTTCTTTGTTTCATTGTTTCTTGATCTTAAATTGTTGATCAATTGTTCTTGATTGTTTGCTTCTTCCTGAGGTCGTTTTTGTTGTTTCCAGAATTTATGTATTGTGTGCCCACCCCTGCGAAGGTCTTGTAAAAGATCGCAGTATCAATAAATATCAATAAATAAAAAAAAACTGCATAGGCTGCGCTCCGCATAGGTCCCCACAATGCACCGTTTAATGCTTGGAAAGGAACTTTAGTGAGACGTGCTTTACCGTCTTTTCTTGAAATCTTGCTGATGTAACGGCGGGAACACCTCAACTTCACACCTAAGTTAATGTAGTTGTAGTTGTAGTCCGATGAGGAAATATCGGGTGCAAAAGGTAGCAATGAAACGCGCTGTGATGTGCACAAGCCAGTGATAGTCTTGTTGGCCGATAGTGTGCAATAAGGCCCAACTAATCCTGTCGGCTTAAAGTAACTTTTTTTCCCATGGGTTGCCCGAAAAACATTTCTGATAACATTAATTGAAATTTGCTTGCAGTTTTGGCGAGAATCTGTTCGAGAGATGTGATTTTTATGGTATTCGTGACTTCAACAATGGAAAAATATTTTCAACATTAAGCGGTTTTCTGACTTCATTGCTGAACTCTTTCATAAAATGCCTACCACATATGTACTGAAAGGGCAATCAACCCTTTTTTTGTTCCGAGAATCAATTCAGAAGAGGGCGAGTACCATGCCTTGTGCGGTAACCATAGGATACTCTTATTTTGTTGACGAATAAACTGTATTTCTTTGAACGATTTTGCTTGAACCTAGCAGATTGACCCTATCGAATGCAATAGTGCACATTATCCTGTGCAGTAATATAGCCTTAGCTGGGCACAATATGAATGCATGCTCCGTGTAAGTAACATAAGAGTTCAATATAACAAGCGATCACATACTGAAACATCACGTCCATGCTCATCACGTGAAGGCCCCAGAAGTAAATATGCTATGTTCGGCAGCTCAGGTCCATGCTGACCACAAGTTTCACTACATCATACCCAACAATTCTGGACAAAAGCATTTTCGAACAGAAAACTGTTCACAGGAGCAGTTTTTTCCTCTATTGCAAGATTTCGCTATAACAATCTATATAGCCGCAGGTCTCCGTTCGACAGGCTTGTATTTTTTCTAATTATGTTTTTGCTATCGTCAAAAGGATTCCCAATTGGTTTTCTATGTCACTCTTAACTGCTTCATGTGAGTGGAGGAAAAAGTTTAAAAGAAAGATTTTGCGGGACATCTGAAGAATAGATCATTAGCTTCAATATTTTCATAATAATACTTCACAATTTTGTAATATTCAAAATTTTTGTCCAAGAATGTTTGACATGGAACGCCATATGTTCGTATCTATATGCTTTTTCTCTTTCCTGCGATTACCGAATTTTAATGCTATGATGAGACAGACCTCTTTTTTAAACACTTATGGAATGAAAAGTTTAAGCATTGTTATATTCCTAATCGCTCTCTCCACTCGAAAGACCGGTATTGTATGCCACCGTCTCCTGTAAAATACTGAAAAAAAAATCGTACCTACATTGTCCCAACACTATTTAGCCTGTTCCGCCAAGCATATATTCT
Organism: Amblyomma americanum; assembly: GCA_030143305.2. NCBI lineage: Eukaryota > Metazoa > Arthropoda > Arachnida > Ixodida > Ixodidae > Amblyomma > Amblyomma americanum. The sequence goes on along the minus strand of JARKHS020001978.1, from coordinate 11,644 downwards.
ACAATTACCACGTATAAGCTCAAGAATGTATTGAGGTGCTTAGTACTTTGAACATTCATATTTGCAAGTTTGAATAACTTGGTTTATTTTTTCCGCAGTGCGTATCTTTTACCTAATGGCTGCCAGGCGTTGCCAGTCAAGCGCACTCTGGCTTTGGCAAGCCTGTTTTATAAATGCGACAAATTGAGCGCAACGAAACTGGTATTACGGATATTATTTTATGCCACTGAACACATGGTGCATTTCCCTTCCCTCTATAAGTCGTCACCTGGGCGCTGAGCTTACCATAAATAAAAATATTTTAGGTTAATAAACAAAGGTATGCACCTCAAATTCTGAAGATCAATATTTCCTTTCCTCAAAACAGTAGCGAGAAGCAGTCGCAAATACTGTGGCATTGCAGACAAAAGCGGTATGAGGACTTTGGTAGCAATGCCTACAATATTGTGCCTTGGCACTGCTCCCCGTCTCGCGAACTTCTAGCCTGCACGATAGGCTGTGACTTTTACGAACGCTGACTTTTCATATTGACTCTCCTTTTGCTTTCACGTTTTATCTCCTAACCCCTTTCCCCTCGTGTAGGGTGGTAAACCGATTATTCTTTCGGTTAACCTACCTGCGTTTCCTCATCTTCCTCCTCCTCCCCCTACAATATTGTTCCCCAACAATGGTGCACTTGATGCGCGAAGATTTATTTATACCTGCTCACGGACTAACACGATGTGCCAGGCAGGTGGCAGAAGCCGCTAGAAACAGTTTCAATGCGGCTAGCCTGGTGTCAGTCTGCATAGTTTTGTAGAGAGGACAGAGTGGTTGCAATATTTTCTTACAATGGCGTGCCTGCCGTGGTGGCTCAGCGGCTATGCCTGTGGGCCGCAGAGCTTGAAGCGCGTGTTCAAACACAGCCGCGGCAGCCGCATTTCGTAGGGGACGATATGGAGAAAGGCCTGTGAAGTCAGTCCTTAGTGTACATTTTAAGGCTACCTGTTAACCAAACAATCCGTTTCGAATCTATGGTTCTTTCCGCGTAAGTCGACGCTTTTGCTGCTGCAATATACGTTGTCATTTCAGAAATTTATTTTTATTTTTTCACCTCCACTCAATCGAAACTGATTACTTCTATTCTAAGTTAGCTATTCGTGATCGTCGTTCTGAAGCTGTAGATGTAATCCTGGCTCAGAGATCCGAGCGCAAAAATTTGTGCCCAAGCATGCAGCTGATTTCCCAAATCAGCTGGTGATGGCGACAAGCGTATTATTTATTTTTTTGGTCTACCGTTCCTTATTTAAGTTTTGTTTTCCTTTGAAGTAACTTTATCGTTGGCAGGTGGTGGTCTATAAATACAGGGCAACTTCAATCCGTCATCAGTGTCTATTGAGGAAATAATTGCGATTAACGCCCACTGCTTCACTATGTATTTGCGCTTAATGAAGCCGTGTTATTTCACAGTGGAAATATGTCCTCCTCTTACACAAAACATCGCTCATAAAATTAACAAAGAGACCTGACATTAGTTTTCAGAAAGCGAGCTCTTCTAAAGGCTCCCTGATGCATCAGGTTTTTGCGAGGCGTTTTCAGCAAATAATCCTTTTATGAGAGCATACAGCGGCATAACAAAATCATTCGCAATCATGTCCTGAACGGAACAGACGCAGGAAATACGATCGATATTCAGAACTTCTCAGGGATGGACCGCACAATACACACTGCGAGGAAAACGATCTCCAAAGCCATAAAGAAATGTAAGGGATGGGCTTTCGTACGAGCGAATTATGATACGCTCTTCTCGTATCACAGGATCAGCGCCCACAAAAGCAAGTGTCAAAATAAGGGGCGCCAGACTGCGTTGTTCGTGCGCATCTTTACTTTTCGCTTGGATCGCTTGAACTTCTGAAATCGGCTTTGTCATGCTGTTGGTGATTACATAAGACACGACGCTTTGCCCGTAATTCGATTTGGCATGGCATTTTGAAAGAAAAAAAAATCGTGCGCAGGAAAAGAATGAGGAAATTTAACTTTTTTTATTCGAACGTGTCTGGATGCCGCTTTTCAAACTTTTTCAACTTAGCGAATGAAATACGATATCTTATAAATTATATATCAGCACTTGCTTAGTGTACGAAAGACAACACAATTAGGGGATTTTAGATGATGCTAGGTTTTTATGGCGCAAGGGCACCTAATGTCAAAGAGCAGCAAATTTTGGTATTTTTGGTATTTTTAAGGTCCTGGGCATCAATTTTCTGTTCCACCAAATATATTTCGCAAAAAAACGGTGAAATGTGGCTCTCTGTAGTTTCAGACGAAAAAAGTATTGAGTTAAAAACTGCATGAACTTCAGGTTTCATTCTTGCTGTCAAACTGGAGCAACATTTTTTCTACACACATGAGCTTTCATATTTCGAATTCACCCAAATCATTGCCTCCAATCCAGGAAAATATGTAAGAAGTCGGTTCGTATTAAGCGCAACGTATTCTTCGCACATCTGAAGCAATTTCATATCCTTGGTTAGCATTTCTGTGCACTTCCTCAAGTATAAATTCTCCACGGCGCCATTGCGTTCGGGTGAGTTAATCTCAAGCAGAGCTTTTCTTTTTTCGCTCCAAAAGCACTGAAAATAAAATGCTCTGAATGAAACGAACAAAAACTTATTGTATGAAGTGGGGTTTACCGTCCGGAAGCTTTGCATCGGCTGTGTAAGGCACCTGACTGGATTGCAGTGGATTAATAACGACCACGTAGGAGGATTCCTAACGCGTCCTGACGTCACTCAACAGTGAGGCGTTGTTGCTCTCCGGCTTCAATCAGATACACCCGCAGCCATAGATACTCGATCCACACCATAGCGGCATACGCACCAAGCAATTTGAAGGGTTAGAAATGCAAAAACCGGGGATGTGCAAAATCAAAATGAAAACAACGTCGTCTCGGTATAGTTGCTTTAATCGTGTTGTTCTTACTCAGAGTGTAACCGTCTTTCATATTTGCTTCCTCGTTTGCTGGTCAATATAACAACGCAAAAGAATAGCTTTAAGAGAGAAAGCAGAGCATGCTCATCTTATTTATTTGCTTGAAAACAGAAAGTAGTAAAGTCTACGAGCAGTCTATAAGCAGCTTCAAAAAGCACAACCTGTCATTTCTTACGCACGAATATGAGTAATAGCCGGGGCTAGTTTAAAGAAGAATATTGTGTTCTCAGAATAGAACAGTGCGAACAGTTACGCTCGAATGCCTTGAAAACATATTTACAGACGAAGCTGTGCGAGAAAGTACACAAGCGTGTAATGTTGTCAGTCATCAGTTCAGAAATGCATATTTTGCACTCCATTGAAGTGAGGATGTTGGTCCTAGTATTAAAGTATTTAGTATTATAGCCTTCACGGCTCAGTTATGCTTCTACTTCCTGTGACCACATCTTGCGAAGTCCTTTGCTCTCCGTAAAGTTTTTTTTTCCAGGCTCACCACCTAGAAGTTTTCGGTGTTTATTAGCACCTACGTGCATCGCACCCCAAGAGTGGTATTGCCTCCTCTTGGTACACATTTCTACGTTAATGCTTTTAAAGCGAACAGCTTCACTACGCTAGGTAAACCAGTCGTCGCGCAGGCCGCAGAGCGACCTTAAACTACCTTCAGCCCAACCACGTTAGCCGCGTATGGTTATGGTGTCGAACCCTTATCCCCTGACCTTTGACACTGTGTGACCTATAGGTTGACCTTTGATATTTCATCTTAAGAACATCCGACGGGGGTGTAAGACCATGTGATACCACCTCATAGCCACGTGGTCGTGTGGGTATATATAGAACGGCTGTCGCGAGCCTGTAGCGGAGCTGCCATGGACGAGCCTGAGACGCTTAGCAAGCGTGCTTGCTTTTCGCTTAATTCCAGGAAACTGCAAACTGCCGAGACAACAAGATGCGGAACATCTTAGACGGTTGGTAATTCAATAATTATGCTAGAGTAAACACCCCTTATATGGTTGCAATTAGAGCCGAGGTGCAACTATTAATTATCTTAATGGAATAATGGCGCAGATCAAGTGGCAGGACAGCAGAAGAGCACAAACACACACAAGTGCCAACTTACAACTTTATTGTTTGGCTGCCAATATGCCGAATTTATACCAAGCAACACGCCCAAACTGTGAACAATAATCAAACAGTGGCGCACATGGACGCGATGTGCGAAGCGGCAAATCATGATATCGCGCAAGGCACACAACATGACGAGTGCACTAAGCTCTACCGTAGCACGTGGAACATCCCTGTCTCAGATGACTAACTGGAACAAACAAGAGGTAAAAGACGGGACGACACAAGCTGAAACCTAAATCAATCACGAACATATCACCGAAGAAAAATTATGACGGCAGGCCACGTCACAAAACCAAGGAAATGACAAAGGAGGACTAAAAGGGCTAAAAACATGAGAATGAAACATGAAACGTCAACAGAACACGGCAAAGACTCAGTGTAAAACAAGGCGCATAAAAAAAACTTCAAAGCCAACAAAAACACGGCTAAATTCGATGAAAGTGAATAACAAGGAATCTCGTATAAAAGCGCAAAAAACACACTAAGCATGCTGACACAACCTCGGGGCCCCGTATGGCGAGAAAAGGACAACAAAGTCAAAACCCTTCAATTAGGTCTGCCACCTACAGAGCGCTCTCGTTCGGTGAGGAACGTTAATTCTTTTTTCGTTAGGCAGATTGATGCCGCGCTGATAGAAGTTTTCTCAGCTCGCGCTATTTCTTGCGCTTCTACAATTTCGCGGGTAAGCTGATCTTTGTGCTTGTAAATAACAGAGCATTTCTTGAGTAGCGCCCTGCACTTTCAGGACCTGCAGTGTTCGGCTAAATGGCCTTCAATTGCCTATTGGCGTAACTTCCTGCGATGTTCTTTCAGACGCTCGTTGAGGCACCTTCCTGTTTGGCCTATGTAACTGGCACCACATGTTAGAGGGATCTTGTAAACGACTCCTTCAGAACAGGCTACGAATTTGTTCTCATGGTTGATTATGCAGTCCGGCTTCGCTTTCTTGGCATGACAGGATTTCTTACAAAGGGCAGAAAGTTTGACAGGAGCGGAACATACCACTCTGACTTTCGCACGAGCTCCGATCTTTGTGAGGTTGTGTACAACGGCGTGAAGGTATGGTATCACAGCAACCTTGCTTTTCTTGAGCTCCTCCTTTTTCTTGGCCTTGAGTCGATTCTTCTCTTCATCACTCAGACGAGCCTCTACTTGTTGTTTCCTGTGCAGGCCTTCAGCAACCGATACCAACAAGAGATCCGGATAGCCCTCTGTCTTTGCAATTGACAATTAGCAGCACTAAGAACACCGCCTCCATGGCAAGTTTGATTTCTTTCGTTACGAAAAATGTCCAAGTTTGCTAACTGCGGCAACACATCGGAATCGGTGAAACTTGAATTGAGCCATGTTTTAGTTAACAGAAAAATATAGCACGAACTTGTAGACGCGAGATTACACAGACCATCTTCCTTTGGAATAACGCTCCGTATGTTAGTATAAAGGAAAGTTAAAGATGAACATGTCGGTGTAGTTTTCTTTTTAAGGTATCGAAACTGATTGCTTAAATGTCCGTTCTTTTGCAGTGCTGGAATGGATATCGAACTCACAAGTTTTCTTGCAAGACATCAGTTTGTCGAAGCGAAGTTTAAACTTCATGCCCTGAGCCTTTCCAAACTCAGTGAAGTGCTTCTAAACTTCCCCAATACTGGTCGAAAAGTAGTCAGAAACTGTATAATTGGTGTTTATTAGCTTCCCTGCCAGGGACCGAACCTGATATTTGACTTTGCAGTTATTGAATTTGCCACTGACTGACCGCGTCTTGTGAACTCCAAAGGTGCCTAACCTGTGTGCCCACTCAATGTCTCGTGGTTGTATGTCTACTCCTAACTCTTCTTTACAGAGGTCGAACACGAGTTGCTCAGACCCACTGCGTGATTCATCCTGAGCGTCTTTGAATCAATATAAAATAAGGTTGTTCAGACGGTGCCTATTTTCCGCGTCGTCGACACAGATAGTCAGCGCCGATACTTGGGCACGCTATTCTTCGTGGTGGCTTCAATGCCCTCAATCTGGGTTATTGTTTTATTTTTTATTTATTTTATTTATTTATTTACAGAATACTGCAGACCGAATCGGTCTAAGCAGGAGAGGGTACATACATTTCTTGATAAGCACTATGCCTTGGAATCAGGAACAATGGTGAAGTTACAATTTGCAACAAGAAAAATATTAACATACATAAGCAAGAATAGAAAGCAAATATACTTTGTGAAAGTACATGCCCAAAACACAGGAACATAGACAAAGAAGCACACTCTGCACTGATAATAAATAATCATCATTTCTAACCGTACAGTCAGATGTATAGGCTCTCAAAAGGTTGAAGAAAGGAGAGGTGAATCATGAGGCAGGGAATTCCAGTCAGATATTGTTTTCGGGAAAAATGAATATTTGTAGAAGTTCGTGCGGGCAAATATTGGCTTGATACTATGACTATGTTTGTGTCGTGAAGGTCTTGTTGAGTCCCTTTCGAAGTATTCCTGTGTCTGAATACCTAGTTTTCGAAAAAGGGATGTAGTTCTGTTCATTGTAGCCTGGTTTTTATTCAATAAAACTTTTTCATGATCCGCCAAGGTGGACTCGAATTTCAGGCGCAGGGACCTCAGACTCAGGGATTTTTCGTCCCTGTCTCGGCAACGGTTGCTACACTAATGTACTGGATTACCAACTCGTCCAATCTACCGTTCATCTACAGTTTAATACTCTCCTACTGGAGTTGCCGCCACCACGTTCTAGAAGCTAACATGATCCAGATCACTTGGAAACTCTTCACTACGCGTCGCTGGTGGTTAGCATGCATATTCGGGGCGTTAAACGTTAACGCCCATACCTCAACGTACGCGCGCAACCAGACATCTAAACAAACATGCCCGTACTTATCCACACATACCAGCACAACGCACCCGTAGAAATGAACACCTCACCACCAACTCATACACGAGCACGTTATTCTATCGTGACACAGATCGCAACACTAGGGCACGCAACACGCAACACTAGGTGTCGCCGTTCATGAATACGAAACATGCTTTCAAAGTATCGTTCTTCCATTGTTTGGCCAAAGGGGCCCACGTCTGCTTATTAGTGTGGGCAGTCAAAAAATGCAAGTTTACCGTAGCCATATATTGATTCAAGAGAGCAGTCAAGAATGTACTGCACGCTCATTTTCTTCGCTGGTTAATCTTCGTTGGCCAAATACGAGAAACAAATGAGACGAAGCAGTTGGCGAAGTCATTTACCTCTGGGCGACATGTTCAAGTCATTTTTCTCCGCAATGGCACACCCAGTGATTAGTTTTTTTTTCTTTTTCGAACTAAAAAAGTTTCCTGAAAGTCAGCTAGCGATCTCCTTGACACGCTGTTAAGAGCGGCGACTGGAACTGCTTGCGGACATGCTTGCAGTAAATGCTTGGAGGTTTCTCTTGTTTCATTTCTGAATTTGCAATAATTTAGGCACCAGCGACGAAGGTAGAGGAGTCCATTCTCTGACGTTTAAAACACGAAGGCCAATGGTGCATTAACGCTGAAATCTATAGGACTTTCGCAAATCTCAGAAAGTCACATTTCTTGTCCAGACTGTTAACATGGCGGCGAGGTCGGTTTCCTTTTTTTTTTTTTACTGAAGGGTGGGGGTTGTTGCGTGGAGTGCTGATGACGTCTATTTCAAGCCTTATGAGAGCTAGAAACTTCTGGTAGGCAGAATGCATAGAGTCAAATTTGTTTTCTTTTCCGCAGCGCAGAACTGCACCTTACGTTTCCTAAATTCCTCGCAAATATCATAACAGAAATCCTTGAGAACAACCTTCCTTTGATATTCGCGGGCTAGCTTCATCAAGAAATAACCAGTCCTCCACATAATCTTTTAAACATTAGATTTTATAAAAGCATTCGAAATAGCCTAAGCCTAACATTTGGCTCGACCTATATAAAGAACAAGACCTGCCCAAGCAAACGTTCGGTTTAAGATTCTCATAGTACTTATATCTCGAGCAGAAGAATACATGGCCAACGTTCTTGGACAAAAATTCTGAATATTGCAAAACTGTAAGGTGCTGTTAAGGAAATATTCAAGGTAAAGGTCAATTCTTGCGATGTTTAGCAAAATCTTTCAAAGTTTTTCTATCGTGCGCATCGGGCAGTCAAGGCTGCCTTAGAAAACTGACAGGGAACGCTTCTGATGATACCAAAATCGTTAATAGCAAAAAAATGCGAGCCTGCCAATGGGAGACCTGCGGATATATTGAATGTCATAGTAGAATCTTATAATACAACCATTTTTCGTAAAGTTCCGAGACTGAGTTCATTAAAAAATGCGTTTAACATTGAAATTATTTGTGCAGCACCCTTTCGTCTCCCTTGCAGTCTATACACAGCTTCCAACGCTCTGTCGCCCTTGCAGTCTATACACAGCATCCAACGCTTCCTGAGGTCCTGGAAACAGTTGGAAAATGCTTCTTTTGGCAGGGCTGTCAGCTCATTTGTCGTGGCTTCTTCAATAGCCTAAACGCTCCTCATCCAGCGACGTTTTAGGGCTCTTTTCACATGAGAAAGCAGGAAAAGATCGCATGAGGACAGGTCAGGCGAGTAAGGCGGATCGGGAAGTACAGTAATGCTGTGCTTGGCGAGAAATTTTGTCACGCTGAGATCAGTCTGCGGCGTTGCGTTACCTTGGAGAAGGCTCCATTGTACAGATGACCAAAAGTCAGGGCGACGGCATCGCAGTGCATCATGCATGTGTTGGAGCACGCGGATGTAAAACTCCTGATTCACCATTTGCCCTTGTGGGCGAACTCGTGGTGTATGGCACCTCTGGCATCGAAAAAAACTATCAGCATTGCCTTTGTTTTGGTGTTCTGTCGCCGCACCTTTCTCGACGCCGGAGAGCTTGTGGACCGCCATTCGGCGCTCTGCCTCTTTGTTTGAGGGTCGTATAGAAAATACCATGTTTCGTCTTCACCAAATATGCTGTCGACGAGTGCTGAATGCTTCTCTGCCTTGGAGAGCAAATCATTCCTCACTGATGCCCGCATGTCCTTCTGGTTCGGTGTGAGGGAGTGCGGCACAAGTCTGGCATTCAGCTTTCGTTTCCTCAAGTTCTCCGCAAAATTGGTGGCATGTTGTCTTACTAATGTCGAGAGCATCTGATAGCATGTGGACTGCAATGGTTCGGTCTTGCTCTACGATTTACTTCTACCGAGCCACGTTGTTTTCATTCCGTGAGGTTGAAGGGCGCCCCCTCCTTGTGTCGTCTTCCACCGACGTTCTCCCCGAAACGAACCTCTTGTGCCACTCGAAAACTCGCTCCCGCGATAATGTCTCGTTGCCCTAAGTGTCACGAAGGAGCTCATACGTCTGTGTAGATGTCTTGACAAGTTTCACATAGAATTTTATGTTTACACGCTGTTCGAGGTAATGTCCATCTCTCCACATTCACTCGCAGTAGATTGCGCAGACGACCAGTGACAACATATTTTCTACATGTAGTGCCAACTAGCGGCTGCCACAGCAACTAACATAAATAGCTCAGGTTAGCCCGAAAAGATAATCATTTCTAGAGAAGAATTATCTTTTCGGGCTAACCTGAGCTATTTATGTTAGTTGCTGTGGCAGCCGCTAGTTGGCACTACATGTAGAAAAATATGTTGTCACTGGTCGTCTGCACATTTTACATAATCATTTCTAGAGAAGAAACCCCGCCGCGGTGGCTCAGTGGTTAGGGCGCTCGGCTACTGATCCGGAGTTCCCGGGTTCGAACCCGACCGCGGCGTCTGCGTTTTTATGAAGGAAAAACGCTAAGGCGCCCGTGTGCTGTGCGATGTCAGTGCACGTTAAAGATCCCCAGGTGGTCGAAATTATTCCGGAGCCCTCCACTACGGTACCTCTTTCTTCTTTCACTCCCTCCTTTATCCCTTCCCTTACAGCGCGGTTCAGGTGTCCAACGATATATGAGACAGATACTGCGCCATTTCATTTCCCCCAAAACCTATTATTATTATTATTATTAGAGAAGAAAATTATTCAGTCTCGAAACTTTACGGACAAAGGTTGTATATGAAAAAACTGCGTTCATAAACTCCACCGTTTAAAAATGCTTTTGTCCAGAATTGTTAGGTATGGCTGCATGCAAAGCAAAGGTATAATTTATGTGGGTTTAACGTCATAAAGCGACTCAGGCTATGAGGGACGCAGTAGTGAAGGGCTCCGGAAATTTCGACCACCTGGGGTTCTTTAACGTGCACGGACATCGCACAGAATACGGGCCTCTAGAATTTCGCCTCCATCGAAATTCGACCGCCGTGGCTGGGATCGGATCTGAATCTTTCGCGTCAGAAGCCGTGTGCCATAACCCATTAGCCACAGCGGCAGCTCGCCGCACAGAATATTGATGAAAGGAATGAGAAGCTTGTAATAATTCCTGAACGATGACTTGCACGACACATCGAGACAACCTTGGATAGAAAGGAAAACATATTCCGCATGACCAAATTCTTCCTTCTGCCGTCTCCTTGGTTGACTTCCTCATAGAATACCTTCAACAGAGACCCCCGAAAGGTTACCAAATCACGCCTTTTATAATTTGACACGAAAAAACAGCCTTTGCAAGCTTCCACGACCTCTATGCAAAAAGGACTTTCGATTCCTCGTATTACAAATATTTATTTGAACCTGAAGCAAACAGATTACGAGAGAAAAACTGCCAAAAACACCACAGAAATACGTACCTCAAAAGCTTGACTGCAGGCAATCATAAGTGGAGTTAGGGATACATTGTTTGAGTAGAAGCAAACACTAAAGATGTTACGACGAGCGGAAGAAAAAAGTTTTCTGTAACGCATATTGAATAGCCGAAGATAGCCTCGTAGATGAACTCTCTTGCCGGTTAATTTGTACATTTTAATAAAAAGTTGAGCTGCATGAATAAACCAGGATAAGAGACATAGAAACGAACATAGAAACTTCCCCGTGGTGTTGTTTTTGTTTCTGTCTCGTCTTCTGGTTTATTGGCGCAATCCTAACTTTTATTCCCAGTCTCGTACCTCAGCAAGGCACAAAATATGAATGTACAGTATGCAAGCCTATTTCGCTAGATTAAGAAAAGAGCCATCTGAAAATGTGGCGAGTAAATGGCGACGTGCTATTTCGGTTTGTGGCTCAGACTTTCATTGCAGCTGAGATAGGATTTTTTGTTTCGATTTATGGCAGCCATCTAGTTGTGCATCTGCATGGTGTTTAGACATCTAGAATCTGGAAGCATAGCTTTACATTTACTTGTTTTGTATATACTTCTGGAAAGTTATTTAGGAGCCCACCACTACTGTGCTCCTCGTTCACTACTGGCTAAATTTGGTCCTCAGAACTTTGCTATTCAATTCATCAGCCTTGAATGCCTGTAGTACTGTTAGAAGGAGTCAAGCATCACAAGGAACGAAAGCCACATTCTTTATATTGTAGTACATAAGGCAGCTGGAGATTTGATGTCTTACCGTTAGGAAAAGCAAGGATGGAGGATAATAGATGACTCGAAGTGATGTATCCTCACAGACATTGCA
>JARKHS020001977.1:0-24660 GCA_030143305.2 Amblyomma americanum | reverse complement strand
CTTCACAATTTTGTAATATTCAAAATTTTTGTCCAAGAATGTTTGACATGGAACGCTTATGTTCGTATCTATATGCCTTTTCTCTTTCCTGCGATTACCGATTTTTAATGCTATGATGAGACAGACCTCTTTTTTAAACACTTATGGAATGAAAAGTTTAAGCATCGTTATATTCCTAATCGCTCTCTCCACTCGAAAGACCGTTATTGTATGCCACCGTCTCCTGTAAAATACTGAAAAAAAAAATTCGTAGCTACATTGTCCCAACACTATTTAGCCTGTTCCGCCCAGCATATATTCTACTAACACCACGTAGAAGCTCAAGGATGTATTGAGGTGCTTAGTACTTTCAACATTCATTTTTGCAAGTTTGAATAACTTGGTTTATTTTTTCGCAGTGCGTATCTTTTACCTAATGGCTGCCAGGCGTTGCCAGTCACGCGCACTCTGGCTTTGGCAAGCCTGTTTTATAAATGTGACATGGTGAGCGCAATGAAACTGGTATTACTACTATTATTTTATGCCACTGAACACATAATGCATTTCCTTTCCCTCTATAAGTCGTCACCTGGGCGCTGAGCTTACCATAAATAAAAATATTATAGTTTAATAAAGAAATGTATGCACCTCAAATTCTGAAGAACAAAATTTCCTTTCCTGAAAACAGTAGCGAGGAGCAGTTGCAAACACTGTGGCTTTTCAGACAAAAGTGGTAAGTGGACTTTGGTAGGAATGCCTACAATATTGTGCTTTGGCACTGCTCCCCTTCTCGCGAACTTCTAGCCTGCACGATAGGCTGTGACTTTTACGAACGCTGACTTTTCATATTGACTCTCCTTTTTCTTTCACGTTTTATTTCCTAACCCCTTTCCTCTCGGGTAGGGTAGTAAACCGATTGTTCTTTCGGTTAACCTACCTGCCTTTCCTCATCTTCCTCCTCCTCCTCCTCCTAGAATATTGTTCCCCAACAAGTGCACTTGATGCGCGAAGATTTATTTATACCTGCTCACGGACTAACACGATGTGCTAGGCAGGTAGCAGAAGCCGCTAGAAACAGTTTCAATGCGGCTAGCCTGGTGTCAGTCTGCATAGTTTTGTAGAGAGGACAGAGTGGTTGCAATATTTTCTTACAATGGCGTGCCTGCTGTGGTGGCTCAGCGGCTATGCCTGTGGGCCGTATAGCTTAAAGCGCGTGTTCAAACACAGCCCCGGCAGCCGCATTTCATAGGTGACGATATGGAGAAAGGCCTGTGAAGTCAGTCCTTAGTGTACATTTTGCGGCTAGCTACCTGATGGCCAATCAATCCGTTTCGAATCTACTGTTCTTTCCGCGTAAGTCGACGCTTTTGCTGCTGCAATATACGTTGTCATTTTAGAAATTTCTGTTTGTTTTTTCTCCTCCACTCAATCGAAACTGATGGCTTCTATTCTAAGTTAGCTATTCGTGATCGCCGTTCTGAAGCTGTAGATGTAATCTTGGGTCAGAGATCCGAGCGCAAAAATTTGTGCCCAAGCATGCAGCTGATTTCCCAAATCCGCTGGTGATGGCGACAAGCGTATTTATTTATTTTTTTGATCTACCGTGCCTTATTTAAGTTTTGTTTTCCTTTGTAGTAACTTTATCGTTGGCAGACGGTGGTCTATAAATACAGGGCAACTTCAATCCGTCACCAGTGTCTATTTAGGAAATAATTGCGATTAACACCCACTGCTTCACTATGTATTTGCGCTTAATGAAGCCGTGTTATTTCACAGTGGAAATATGTCCTCCTCTTACACAAAACATCGCTCATAAAATTAACAAAGAGACCTGACATTAGTTTTCAGAAAGCGAGCTCTTCTAAAGGCTCCCTGATGCATCAGGTTTTTGCGAGGCGTTTTCAGCAAATAATCCTTTTATGGGAGCATATAGCGGCATAACAAAATCATTCGCAATCATGTCCTGAACGGAACAGACGCAGGAAATACGATCGATATTCAGAACTTCTCAGGGATGGACCGCACAATACACACTGCGAGGAAAACGATCTCCAAAGCCATAAAGAAATGTAAGGGATGGGCTTTCGTACGAGCGAATTATGATACGCTCTTCTCGTGTCACAGGATCAGCGCCCACAAAAGCAAGTGTCAAATTAAGGGGCGCCAGACTGCGTTGGTCGTGCGCGTCTTTACTTTTCGCTTGGATCGCTTGAACTTCTGAAATCGGCTTTGTCATGCTGTTGGTGATCACATAAGACACGACGCTTTGCCCGTAATTCGATTTGGCGCGGCGTTTTGAAAGCAAAAACAAAAAAAGCGTGCGCAGGAAAAGGATAAGGAAATTTAACTTTTTTTATTCGAACGTGTCTGGATGCCGCTTTTCGAACTTTTTCAACTTAGCGAATTAAATACGATATCTTATAAATTATATTTCAGCACTTGCTTAGTGTACGAAAGACAGAACACAATTAGGGGATTTTAGATGATGCTAGGTTTTTATGGCGCAAGGGCACCTAATGTCAAAGAGCAGCAAATTTCGGTATTTTTGGTATTTTTAAGGTCCTGGGTGTCAATTTTCTGTTCCACCAAATATATTTCGCAAAAAACGATGAAATGTGGCTCTCTGTATTTTCAGACGAAAAAAGTATTGAGTTAAAAACTGCATGAACTTCAGGTTTCATTCTTGCTGTCGAACTGGAGCAGCATTTTTTCTACACACTTGAGCTTTCATATTTCGAATTCACCCAAACCATTGCCTCCAATCCAGGAAAATATGTAAGAAGTCGGTTCGTATTAAGCGCAACGTATTCTTCGCACATCTCAAGCAATTTCATATCCTTGGTTAGCATTTCTGTGCACTTCCTCAAGTATAAATTCTCCACGGCGCCATTGCGTTCGGGTGAGTTAATCTCAAGCAGAGCTTTTGTTTTTTCGCTCCAAAAGCACTGAAAATAAAATGCTCTGAACGAAACGAACAAAAACTTATTGTATGAAGTGGGGTTTACCGTCCGGAAGCTTTGCATCGGCTGTGTAAGGCACCTGACTGGATTGCAGTGGATTAATATCGACCACGTAGGAGGATTCCTAACGCGTCCTGACGTCACTCAACAGTGAGGCGTTGTTGCTCTCCGGCTTCAATTAGATACACCCGCAGCCGTAGATACTCGATCCACACCATAGCGGCATACGCACCAAGCAATTTGAAGGGTTAGAAATGCAAAAACCGGGGATGTGCAAAATCAAAATGAAAAAAACGTCGTCTCGGTATAGTTGCTTTAATCGTGTTGTTCTTACTCAGAGTGCAACCGTCTTTTATATTTGCTTCCTCGCTTGCTGGTCAATATAACAACGCAAAAGAATAGTTTTGAGAGAGAAAGCAGAGCATGCTCATCTTATTTATTTGCTTGAAAACTGAAAGTAGTAAAGTCTACGAGCGAGCAGTCTACAAGCAGCTTCAAAAAGCACAACCTGTTATTTCTTACGCACGAATATGAGTAATAGCCGGGGCTAGTTTCAAGAAGAATATTGTGTTCTCAGAATAGAACAGTGCGAACAGTTACGTTCGAATGCCTTGAAAACAAATTTACAGACAAAGCTGTGCGAGAAAGTACACAAGCGTGTAATATTGTCAGGCATCAGTTCAGACGTGCACATTTTGCACTCCATTGAAGTGAGGATGTTGGTCCTACTATTAAAGTATTAAGTATTATAGCCTTCACGGCTCGGTTATGCTTCTACTTCCTATGACCACATCTTGCGAAGTCCTTTGCTCTCTGTTAAGTTTTTTTTTCCAGACTCACCACCTAGAAGTTTTCGGTGTTTATTAGCACCTACGTGCATCGCACCCCAAGAGTGGTATTGCCTCCTCTTGGTACACATTTCTACGTTAATGCTTTTAAAGCGAACAGCTTCACTACGCTAGGTAAACCAGTCGTCGCGCAGGCCGCAGAGCGACCTTAAACTACCTTCAGCCCAACCACGTTAGCCGCGTATGGTTATGGTGTCGAACCCTTATCCCCTGACCTTTGACACTGTGTGACCTATAGGATGACCTTTGATATTTCATCTTAAGAACATCCGACGGGGGTGTAAGACCATGTGATACCACCTCATAGCCACGTGGTCGTGTGGGTATATATAGAACGGCTGTCGCGAGCCTGTAGCGGAGCTGCCATGGACGAGCCTGAGACGCTTAGCAAGCGTGCTTGCTTTTCGCTTAATTCCAGGAAACTGCAAACTGCCGAGACAACAAGATGCGGAACATCTTAGACGGTTGGTAATTCAATAATTATGCTAGAGTAAACACCCCTTATATGGTTGCAATTAGAGCCGAGGTGCAACTATTAATTATCTTAATGGAATAATGGCGCAGATCAAGTGGCAGGACAGCAGAAGAGCACAAACACACACAAGTGCCAACTTACAACTTTATTGTTTGGCTGCCAATATGCCGAATTTATACCAAGCAACACGCCCAAACTGTGAACAATAATCAAACAGTGGCGCACATGGACGCGATGTGCGAAGCGGCAAATCATGATATCGCACAAGGCACACAACATGACGAGTGCACTAAGCTCTACCGTAGCACGTGGAACATCCCTGTCTCAGATGACTAACTGGAACAAACAAGAGGTAAAAGACGGGACGACACAAGCTGAAACCTAAATCAATCACGAACATATCACCGAAGAAAAATTATGACGGCAGGCCACGTCACAAAACCAAGGAAATGACAAAGGAGGACTAAAAGGGCTAAAAACATGAGAATGAAACATGAAACGTCAACAGAACACGGCAAAGACTCAGTGTAAAACAAGGCGCATAAAAAAAACTTCAAAGCCAACAAAAACACGGCTAAATTCGATGAAAGTGAATAACAAGGAATCTGGTATAAAAGCGCAAAAAACACACTAAGCATGCTGACACAACCTCGGGGCCCCGTATGGCGAGAAAAGGACAACAAAGTCAAAACCCTTCAATTAGGTCTGCCACCTACAGAGCGCTCTCGTTCGGTGAGGAACGTTAATTCTTTTTTCGTTAGGCAGATTGATGCCGCGCTGATAGAAGTTTTCTCAGCTCGCGCTATTTCTTGCGCTTCTACAATTTCGCGGGTAAGCTGATCTTTGTGCTTGTAAATAACAGAGCATTTCTTGAGTAGCGCCCTGCACTTTCAGGACCTGCAGTGTTCGGCTAAATGGCCTTCAATTGCCTATTGGCGTAACTTCCTGCGATGTTCTTTCAGACGCTCGTTGAGGCACCTTCCTGTTTGGCCTATGTAACTGGCACCACATGTTAGAGGGATCTTGTAAACGACTCCTTCAGAACAGGCTACGAATTTGTTCTCATGGTTGATTATGCAGTCCGGCTTCGCTTTCTTGGCATGACAGGATTTCTTACAAAGGGCAGAAAGTTTGACAGGAGCGGAACATACCACTCTGACTTTCGCACGAGCTCCGATCTTTGTGAGGTTGTGTACAACGGCGTGAAGGTATGGTATCACAGCAACCTTGCTTTTCTTGAGCTCCTCCTTTTTCTTGGCCTTGAGTCGATTCTTTCTTCATCACTCAGACGAGCCTCTACTTGTTGTTTCCTGTGCAGGCCTTCAGCAACCGATACCAACAAGAGATCCGGATAGCCCTCTGTCTTTGCAATTGACAATTAGCAGCACTAAGAACACCGCCTCCATGGCAAGTTTGATTTCTTTCGTTACGAAAAATGTCCAAGTTTGCTAACTGCGGCAACACATCGGAATCGGTGAAACTTGAATTGAGCCATGTTTTAGTTAACAGAAAAATATAGCACGAACTTGTAGACGCGAGATTACACAGACCATCTTCCTTTGGAATAACGCTCCGTATGTTAGTATAAAGGAAAGTTAAAGATGAACATGTCGGTGTAGTTTTCTTTTTAAGGTATCGAAACTGATTGCTTAAATGTCCGTTCTTTTGCAGTGCTGGAATGGATATCGAACTCACAAGTTTTCTTGCAAGACATCAGTTTGTCGAAGCGAAGTTTAAACTTCATGCCCTGAGCCTTTCCAAACTCAGTGAAGTGCTTCTAAACTTCCCCAATAC
This sequence comes from Amblyomma americanum, assembly GCA_030143305.2. Lineage (NCBI taxonomy): Eukaryota > Metazoa > Arthropoda > Arachnida > Ixodida > Ixodidae > Amblyomma > Amblyomma americanum. Next base: position 18,604 of record JARKHS020001977.1, on the reverse strand, counting down.
TGGTCGAAAAGTAGTCAGAAACTGTATAATTGGTGTTTATTAGCTTCCCTGCCAGGGACCGAACCTGATATTTGACTTTGCAGTTATTGAATTTGCCACTGACTGACCGCGTCTTGTGAACTCCAAAGGTGCCTAACCTGTGTGCCCACTCAATGTCTCGTGGTTGTATGTCTACTCCTAACTCTTCTTTACAGAGGTCGAACACGAGTTGCTCAGACCCACTGCGTGATTCATCCTGAGCGTCTTTGAATCAATATAAAATAAGGTTGTTCAGACGGTGCCTATTTTCCGCGTCGTCGACACAGATAGTCAGCGCCGATACTTGGGCACGCTATTCTTCGTGGTGGCTTCAATGCCCTCAATCTGGGTTATTGTTTTATTTTTTATTTATTTTATTTATTTATTTACAGAATACTGCAGACCGAATCGGTCTAAGCAGGAGAGGGTACATACATTTCTTGATAAGCACTATGCCTTGGAATCAGGAACAATGGTGAAGTTACAATTTGCAACAAGAAAAATATTAACATACATAAGCAAGAATAGAAAGCAAATATACTTTGTGAAAGTACATGCCCAAAACACAGGAACATAGACAAAGAAGCACACTCTGCACTGATAATAAATAATCATCATTTCTAACCGTACAGTCAGATGTATAGGCTCTCAAAAGGTTGAAGAAAGGAGAGGTGAATCATGAGGCAGGGAATTCCAGTCAGATATTGTTTTCGGGAAAAATGAATATTTGTAGAAGTTCGTGCGGGCAAATATTGGCTTGATACTATGACTATGTTTGTGTCGTGAAGGTCTTGTTGAGTCCCTTTCGAAGTATTCCTGTGTCTGAATACCTAGTTTTCGAAAAAGGGATGTAGTTCTGTTCATTGTAGCCTGGTTTTTATTCAATAAAACTTTTTCATGATCCGCCAAGGTGGACTCGAATTTCAGGCGCAAGGACCTCAGACTCAGGGATTTTTCGTCCCTGTCTCGGCAACGGTTGCTACACTAATGTACTGGATTACCAACTCGTCCAATCTACCGTTCATCTACAGTTTAATACTCTCCTGTTGGAGTTGCCGCCACCACGTTCTAGAAGCTAACATGATCCAGATCACTTGGAAACTCTTCACTACGCGTCGCTGGTGGTTAGCATGCATATTCGGGGCGTTAAACGTTAACGCCCATACCTCAACGTACGCGCGCAACCAGACATCTAAACAAACATGCCCGTACTTATCCACACATACCAGCACAACGCACCCGTAGAAATGAACACCTCACCACCAACTCATACACGAGCACGTTATTCTATCGTGACACAGATCGCAACACTAGGGCACGCAACACGCAACACTAGGTGTCGCCGTTCATGAATACGAAACATGCTTTCAAAGTATCGTTCTTCCATTGTTTGGCCAAAGGGGCCCACGTCTGCTTATTAGTGTGGGCAGTCAAAAAATGCAAGTTTACCGTAGCCATATATTCATTCAAGAGAGCAGTCAAGAATGTACTGCACGCTCATTTTCTTCGCTGGTTAATCTTCGTTGGCCAAATACGAGAAACAAATGAGACGAAGCAGTTGGCGAAGTCATTTACCTCTGGGCGACATGTTCAAGTCATTTTTCTCCGCAATGGCACACCCAGTGATTAGTTTTTTTTTCTTTTTCGAACTAAAAAAGTTTCCTGAAAGTCAGCTAGCGATCTCCTTGACACGCTGTTAAGAGCGGCGACTGGAACTGCTTGCGGACATGCTTGCAGTAAATGCTTGGAGGTTTCTCTTGTTTCATTTCTGAATTTGCAATAATTTAGGCACCAGCGACGAAGGTAGAGGAGTCCATTCTCTGACGTTTAAAACACGAAGGCCAATGGTGCATTAACGCTGAAATCTATAGGACTTTCGCAAATCTCAGAAAGTCACATTTCTTGTCCAGACTGTTAACATGGCGGCGAGGTCGGTTTCCTTTTTTTTTTTACTGAAGGGTGGAGGTTGTTGCGTGGAGTGCTGATGACGTCTATTTCAAGCCTTATGAGAGCTAGAAACTTCTGGTAGGCAGAATGCATAGAGTCAAATTTGTTTTCTTTTCCGCAGCGCAGAACTGCACCTTACGTTTCCTAAATTCCTCGCAAATATCATAACAGAAATCCTTGAGAACAACCTTCCTTTGATATTCGCGGGCTAGCTTCATCAAGAAATAACCAGTCCTCCACATAATCTTTTAAACATTAGATTTTATAAAAGCATTCGAAATAGCCTAAGCCTAACATTTGGCTCGACCTATATAAAGAACAAGACCTGCCCAAGCAAACGTTCGGTTTAAGATTCTCATAGTACTTATATCTCGAGCAGAAGAATACATGGCCAACGTTCTTGGACAAAAATTCTGAATATTGCAAAACTGTAAGGTGCTGTTAAGGAAATATTCAAGGTAAAGGTCAATTCTTGCGATGTTTAGCAAAATCTTTCAAAGTTTTTCTATCGTGCGCATCGGGCAGTCAAGGCTGCCTTAGAAAACTGACAGGGAACGCTTCTGATGATACCAAAATCGTTAATAGCAAAAAAATGCGAGCCTGCCAATGGGAGACCTGCGGATATATTGAATGTCATAGTAGAATCTTATAATACAACCATTTTTCGTAAAGTTCCGAGACTGAGTTCATTAAAAAATGCGTTTAACATTGAAATTATTTGTGCAGCACCCTTTCGTCTCCCTTGCAGTCTATACACAGCTTCCAACGCTCTGTCGCCCTTGCAGTCTATACACAGCATCCAACGCTTCCTGAGGTCCTGGAAACAGTTGGAAAATGCTTCTTTTGGCAGGGCTGTCAGCTCATTTGTCGTGGCTTCTTCAATAGCCTAAACGCTCCTCATCCAGCGACGTTTTAGGGCTCTTTTCACATGAGAAAGCAGGAAAAGATCGCATGAGGACAGGTCAGGCGAGTAAGGCGGATCGGGAAGTACAGTAATGCTGTGCTTGGCGAGAAATTTTGTCACGCTGAGATCAGTCTGCGGCGTTGCGTTACCTTGGAGAAGGCTCCATTGTACAGATGACCAAAAGTCAGGGCGACGGCATCGCAGTGCATCATGCATGTGTTGGAGCACGCGGATGTAAAACTCCTGATTCACCATTTGCCCTTGTGGGCGAACTCGTGGTGTATGGCACCTCTGGCATCGAAAAAAACTATCAGCATTGCCTTTGTTTTGGTGTTCTGTCGCCGCACCTTTCTCGACGCCGGAGAGCTTGTGGACCGCCATTCGGCGCTCTGCCTCTTTGTTTGAGGGTCGTATAGAAAATACCATGTTTCGTCTTCACCAAATATGCTGTCGACGAGTGCGAATGCTTCTCTGCCTTGGAGAGCAAATCATTCCTCACTGATGCCCGCATGTCCTTCTGGTTCGGTGTGAGGGAGTGCGGCACAAGTCTGGCATTCAGCTTTCGTTTCCTCAAGTTCTCCGCAAAATTGGTGGCATGTTGTCTTACTAATGTCGAGAGCATCTGATAGCATGTGGACTGCAATGGTTCGGTCTTGCTCTACGATTTACTTCTACCGAGCCACGTTGTTTTCATTCCGTGAGGTTGAAGGGCGCCCCCTCCTTGTGTCGTCTTCCACCGACGTTCTCCCCGAAACGAACCTCTTGTGCCACTCGAAAACTCGCTCCCGCGATAATGTCTCGTTGCCCTAAGTGTCACGAAGGAGCTCATACGTCTGTGTAGATGTCTTGACAAGTTTCACATAGAATTTTATGTTTACACGCTGTTCGAGGTAATGTCCATCTCTCCACATTCACTCGCAGTAGATTGCGCAGACGACCAGTGACAACATATTTTCTACATGTAGTGCCAACTAGCGGCTGCCACAGCAACTAACATAAATAGCTCAGGTTAGCCCGAAAAGATAATCATTTCTAGAGAAGAATTATCTTTTCGGGCTAACCTGAGCTATTTATGTTAGTTGCTGTGGCAGCCGCTAGTTGGCACTACATGTAGAAAAATATGTTGTCACTGGTCGTCTGCACATTTTACATAATCATTTCTAGAGAAGAAACCCCGCCGCGGTGGCTCAGTGGTTAGGGCGCTCGGCTACTGATCCGGAGTTCCCGGGTTCGAACCCGACCGCGGCGTCTGCGTTTTTATGAAGGAAAAACGCTAAGGCGCCCGTGTGCTGTGCGATGTCAGTGCACGTTAAAGATCCCCAGGTGGTCGAAATTATTCCGGAGCCCTCCACTACGGTACCTCTTTCTTCTTTCACTCCCTCCTTTATCCCTTCCCTTACAGCGCGGTTCAGGTGTCCAACGATATATGAGACAGATACTGCGCCATTTCATTTCCCCCAAAACCTATTATTATTATTATTATTAGAGAAGAAAATTATTCAGTCTCGAAACTTTACGGACAAAGGTTGTATATGAAAAAACTGCGTTCATAAACTCCACCGTTTAAAAATGCTTTTGTCCAGAATTGTTAGGTATGGCTGCATGCAAAGCAAAGGTATAATTTATGTGGGTTTAACGTCATAAAGCGACTCAGGCTATGAGGGACGCAGTAGTGAAGGGCTCCGGAAATTTCGACCACCTGGGGTTCTTTAACGTGCACGGACATCGCACAGAATACGGGCCTCTAGAATTTCGCCTCCATCGAAATTCGACCGCCGTGGCTGGGATCGGATCTGAATCTTTCGCGTCAGAAGCCGTGTGCCATAACCCATTAGCCACAGCGGCAGCTCGCCGCACAGAATATTGATGAAAGGAATGAGAAGCTTGTAATAATTCCTGAACGATGACTTGCACGACACATCGAGACAACCTTGGATAGAAAGGAAAACATATTCCGCATGACCAAATTCTTCCTTCTGCCGTCTCCTTGGTTGACTTCCTCATAGAATACCTTCAACAGAGACCCCCGAAAGGTTACCAAATCACGCCTTTTATAATTTGACACGAAAAAACAGCCTTTGCAAGCTTCCACGACCTCTATGCAAAAAGGACTTTCGATTCCTCGTATTACAAATATTTATTTGAACCTGAAGCAAACAGATTACGAGAGAAAAACTGCCAAAAACACCACAGAAATACGTACCTCAAAAGCTTGACTGCAGGCAATCATAAGTGGAGTTAGGGATACATTGTTTGAGTAGAAGCAAACACTAAAGATGTTACGACGAGCGGAAGAAAAAAGTTTTCTGTAACGCATATTGAATAGCCGAAGATAGCCTCGTAGATGAACTCTCTTGCCGGTTAATTTGTACATTTTAATAAAAAGTTGAGCTGCATGAATAAACCAGGATAAGAGACATAGAAACGAACATAGAAACTTCCCCGTGGTGTTGTTTTTGTTTCTGTCTCGTCTTCTGGTTTATTGGCGCAATCCTAACTTTTATTCCCAGTCTCGTACCTCAGCAAGGCACAAAATATGAATGTACAGTATGCAAGCCTATTTCGCTAGATTAAGAAAAGAGCCATCTGAAAATGTGGCGAGTAAATGGCGACGTGCTATTTCGGTTTGTGGCTCAGACTTTCATTGCAGCTGAGATAGGATTTTTTGTTTCGATTTATGGCAGCCATCTAGTTGTGCATCTGCATGGTGTTTAGACATCTAGAATCTGGAAGCATAGCTTTACATTTACTTGTTTTGTATATACTTCTGGAAAGTTATTTAGGAGCCCACCACTACTGTGCTCCTCGTTCACTACTGGCTAAATTTGGTCCTCAGAACTTTGCTATTCAATTCATCAGCCTTGAATGCCTGTAGTACTGTTAGAAGGAGTCAAGCATCACAAGGAACGAAAGCCACATTCTTTATATTGTAGTACATAAGGCAGCTGGAGATTTGATGTCTTACCGTTAGGAAAAGCAAGGATGGAGGATAATAGATGACTCGAAGTGATGTATCCTCACAGACATTGCAGTCACACCCATGCCCTGCAATTCTGGACAAAAACATTTTTCGAATGGAAACAGTTTATGACCGTAATATTTCGTCATATTGCAGGATTTCACTAAAGCAATCAATATATGCGCACATCTCCCGTCGTCTGGCCTGCATTGTTTTACTGTTAAGCCTCTTGCTATTGCCAAAAACGTTCCACATTGATTTTTTATATGGCAGTCAACAGGTCGATGCGAGCGGTGGAAAAACTTTAAAAGAAAGATTTTGCTACGCATCGCAAAAATAGACAGTTGCCTTAAATATATACATAACAGTAAAATTACAATGCTCCAACATTCAAAATTTTTAACACGAATGCTGGCCATGGCACAAGAAATCGAAACAAGCAGCTGGTTAAGAAAACTTCGAAATAAACTTGGTCCGTATATATACAGAGCACATAAGCTTTTGTTTCCAGGCTCTTCCTCCTGAGAGTCAGATATTGTTTCTTCTATTCCTTGGAAGATAAAGTAGCCTACACAAAATTCAATGCGCGCAAGACGGATTAAAGGCTCTTCAGAGCATCGCCGGTAATATCCGCTCAGGCAGACGCACATATCACTGACGCCACTTTCCGCTAACACGAGATCAAGGCTACCGACGTCTGGGACACTGGGCACATAGCGCACTCCTAACAAATAACCTACTACGAGAAGTAGGACAACCGCATCGCATTCGAGATGAGTTATTCGGCACCGACACGGCCGCCGATAATCTCACAAAGTGGCCGGCTCAAGGCTCCCCAACACGAAAAGTGTATATACGGACTTACCTAAAGCACACAGCAGATTAGTTCGACCTCCTGTACTTCGCTCTCTGTCGCAAAACACATCAAGAAACACTTCCCAGAACCCTACTTTTAGTGCGCAGTGAACGTGTTAGTGCACTGGGTTCTTGGAAGAGCGGAAAGCATACTTAGAAATTCCACTCACGCAGTTCCGAGAGCTCATCTCAATCTACAGCTTGCGCTGCTCGAAAGTAAGGGGAGATGGTGAGGACTCCCTGCCTCTTTGATCCTTCCTAAAAGCGCCCTGCCCTCAAGGCAATGATGAAGACAACAAGTTCCAACTTCGGTGTACGAAACCTTTCTACAAAAACTCATAGTGAGTGCAACATGTTGTTCATGACAGATTGCTTCTACTGAGACTCAAGCTGACGCAATGTTGAGCTTGTGTAAGTAATCTCAGTCTTGGAGAGCAGTAGCATGAGCAAGCAAGTAACCACCGAACGTGCAGAACGGACGCTAGGGTTTAGATAGCTCATATCTGTGTCATAGGTGTAGTGTGAACGTACCGTGGTCAATACAAGACAGGGCAGTGTGCAGTTATAAGGCTTTATTCAGTCTGAAGCATACTGTTCGCCTTGGCAATGAATCTTTCACATTAGTGCGAGACAGATATCTAACACACTCAGGTACAATCAGAGAAAAAAGTACCCACGACGCGCTGCCGCTGTCTCGAATGCATTGCAGCGTCGCCATAGTCGCCTAGTATGGTCCTAGAACGGCGCGTCCATTTTTGCGGGTAGGGGTGCTCGTCTGGAAGCGTCTTCTCCTGGGTTTGTCGCGAGAGGCAGCCCACACAATGTCACATCAAACTGGCGCGCTGTCCGGCGTGTGCCGACACTGATTATTCGCCGGTAAGCTGAATTTCCGTTTTAAATTTGCCAGCAGCTCACTGCTGCGGGCTAATTAGCGTTGCTTCGCGAATGAAAGCATGATTGCAACACCATTTCAGGTACATTCACGGACAACCGCGCTTTCGAGCAGGAATGAATACGCCGATAAAATAAAATATAAATCAACCAGTGATTTTTTTTCGAGTAATCGCGCGTCCTGCGCACTTCTGTCCCTGACAGTACATAAAAATGGCTCTCAATTTCACTTGAATCAAAGCTGCCATTTGCTCTCATTGCTCTCGCAACTCTGAACATGTTACATAGAACCAGCGATTGTTGGGATCGAAAAGCGGTGAAAGCAGCAAATTTTACGTTTTATTTCTAGTATGGGAAACAAAACGTAGTCACATGAACCACAGTGTACGAAGCAGTCATATAATAGCCGAACTGCGTCAGCTCCGGACGTAGTTAATTCTCATTTTATGTATTTATCGGCCTTTTATTTATGCTCATCCTTTCTTTGATAATAGAGCGTTATTAAACTATTCATTTATTGGTAGCCAGCATGTTGTATAGGCCTTCTATAATCTCTGTTCAGTGTAATATAATGCAGTTCCATAACTTTATGCATAAATTGCATGCTTTCTCTTGATCCGGGTGTTTTTTTTTAACTCTTTGATAATGAAACCTTCTCGCTTCTGATTTTTAGCTCCGGGATTCTGCTGCACAAGCAAGATTTTTCAAAAGCCCTCTTGTCCAAAAACTTTCACTTCATTTTAAACCACCCATCGCCATTGCTCGGTGGTTTTGCTGATCTGCTTGTGAATTCATGGTCGAGGGATCGAATCCCGCCGTTAGGGCAGCATTGCGATGGATGTGCAATGTGGAAAATTACACGCGCTGAACACCTCATATCAAATGCTGTTTGCTGTCGACAGATATTGGAAGGCGAGGCTTATACCGGAAAACGCCAAATCGCAGAAATCATGCTGACGCTCTTTTGAAACGAAGCTTTTCTTAGGAAAGCACATTTCCGGGCAATCTTTCCAGTCTTCATTTTTCATTTGACATTTGCTACAAAGTGTCGCATGAACGACGCGAAGGCAAGCGGCGGTCATTACGCATTCGGGACACGCTCTGGCGTCGAAATGGGCACCTAGCAACAGCTCAGTAGGCACCGGCGTTAATATTCCTTAAGGAACCTCCCATTTCGAAAGCAGATGCCGGCCACCTCAGCCATAGTAGCATTGTCTGCCTTGAGAGCATGTTGATACGCAAGTGGATGATTTATCGCATTCGGAATGGCCGCAGCATCGTTAAGGATACTTTAGCATTCACTTCCTGGCTACCAAATCGGATCGAGCATACCTCATGTCCGGCGACTCGGTCTTATCTGACAGTCCTGAGATGTCAGCTGAGTGCATATTAAGACAGATTGCGGTTTCCTGAGTACGAAGTTTCTCCTCATATCATAGGCAACCTGCAAATACCAGGCAACGCCCGTGGAGCGCAGCGTTCAGCGTCACCAGCGCCGGCGCTGGCTAGCATTGGTCGGCCGCCCTTGCAAAAATTTTCTATCGGCATTAGACTTCTTATAGACTCTGTTGCCTTCCCAAAGATATTTATTTTGTCTATTCATAGTCGATAGACTGTCTATGTACAAAAGTTTACTAAAAGTGGATGGCAAAAAATCTATACATTCTCTACAGACTGTCTAGAGGATTTGTATTGCCTATAGACAGTTCCATAGGATTTGTCTGTCGAGAGTCTACATACTTGATAGACAGAAGTCTGTTGGTCAGTCTATAGACTTTGTGAAGAAAGTTTTTCAAGAGCGGCGCGGCCGGGTTGCTTCCGACGATGCCATCGGACTGTTAAGCAAGGCGCTTCATAAGGTCGTGGCGACCGTTTATTTTTTACGGTGTTAAGAGTACTCGGGGTTCTTTCGACTGTTTACGACCACCGATATTGCTTGGAGGACGCCGCCTGTTTAAAAAAAGTCCCGTCGTCCGTGTGCTGTGCGATGTCAGTGCACGTTAAAGATCCCCAGGTGGTGGAAATTATTCCGGAACCCTCCACTACGGCACCTCTTCTTCCTTTCTTCTTTCACTCCCTCCTTTATCTCTTCCCTTACGGCGCGGTTCAGGTGTCCAACGATATATGAGAGAGATACTGCGCCATTTCCTTTCCCCCAAAAAAAACAATTATTACAAACCGTTCAACAGATGAACATGACGGGGCTCACTAGGGAGCGCCTGTCGCAACGAAATAAGTATGCGTGTGATGTTGAACTTAATAGGGCATTACTTTTACGCTGGTTAATTCATGTGCCTTGTTTGTAGCCTCAATAGATCAATCCGTGCGATGTTTATCTCAGCAAAACTTTGAAAACAATTCAAAAGCAAAGCATTTAAAGCATTTAACTGCAATACGCTCTTACGCTGTGCGTTGCACTGTCTCCTTCATCAACTAATACTACTATAAAACTAATACTCGCGCTTTGACCTATGTGGCTGTACTGACAGAAAGATGTGCGCTGCATGCGTTGCCATGGGAAAAGTTGTGGCAGAAACAAGGCACTACAGCATTGCGCGTTGACAACTTGCTGCAGAAACGGGGCATTGGAGCATAAGCCACTGTAGTACAATAGGTAACCGGGCATTGACAATGAAAAGTTGAAGACCCACGGCCAAAAAAGGAGATCAAATATTCAGCGATGGCTGCAGAAACAAAAAATGAGGGAGCAGGACTACCACCGAAGGAAAGGAGTCTGACAGTAAACCATGCCAGTATTACGTGGAGGAAAACTGACACGGTTATCACATCGGATCCTAATATGTTGGGGGATATCAAGTGATGAAACGGTCAGCTATGCCCAGCGAACTAATGAGAATCAGACAAAGAAGTATAAAAGTGCGGTCACCTCATCGTGGTTCTTTCTGTGAATTCTAAAGCACCTCTCCCAACTCCGAAGGGCACCTGTAAGCCAGCCTGCCCACGTGAGGGTTGAGGGAAAAGCTAAGACGTTCTTCCACAGCGAGCGCAGTGGCCGCCTTCAACAGAAGGCCGCCGCTTTCTCCGCAAGACGGGCGCCGAAATGAACAGCCGAAGGCGCCGGGCGTCTCTCATCTGGCAGGAAACCGGGAGAAATCTCGCTTTACCGCTCCGCGCTCCCGGCGCTGAGGGCTACGGAACGCGAGAGGAGCCAGAGGGCGCTAGGGTAGCAGCGAGCGCGGCGCCACCGAGAGGCTTTTCCCGATTCGGGACGCGTCGTTGCGGTAAGAGAGGGAAAGAGGGAAAGGCATGCTCATGCCCCCCCAGCCAGTTGATCGCTGGCGGCGAAACGGATCAGTCGGCGGCCTTGCGCGGCCTAGCTGTTCGGAAATTGGTTCCCACACGCGCGCGCTCGCGCTCAGGGCAGCGACGCAAAGTTTGGAAGCCGCGCAGCCGTACTTTGTGCGCATCAAATATTTTGCAGGAAAGATCTCTCCCGTGACACCAGTAGCTACGGTTCCTTTCAGAGAACACCTCTTGATAGTGGCTTTGCTGTGGGAACTGGATTGTGCGCATGGATTTACGGATTGTGAGAAAGTGACGTGAGGTATGTCGTCCGCTCTGTGACGCTTGTGCATCAATGTACCAGTGACAAATGTAAGCCCCTTGTGGAGACTGCGACTTCAGGTGAGTTGATCGTTATCGGGCGGTATTGAAACATCGAAAGCAATTAGTCACCTTGCGGTTGAGTGGGTTGAGCTCCAACAGGGCAAGTTAATCTTTTTCGATTGCCAATCACTTCGGTACTGTTATTTCTAGAGTGTTCAGTAACCTTTTTTTTATGGTAAAGGAGGGTCACTTTCTTTGGTTGAAGCTAAAAAACTGCATAGAATGTTTATTATATTCGAATCAGAGCGAAAGCACGGATTTTGCTACGTGGAAGACGACGACGCGCGGGCAGTGCCGCGGGACAGAGCGCTCGCACTATTCGAAAAGAAGGCCACATCGGATGATTTTTCTCGGGGTTGCCACCCATCGGATTAGTGCTTGCGAAGTAATTTTTCGCGCTCAAACGTAAGCTCATGGAGGCTGTTTTTAGTCTGTCAAAGTCCTTTAGGTTAAGTCAAAATGGGATTTAGAAGCAATCTCTCGCGGTGGAAGATGCCAAAATTACTTTTGTGAACAGTATGTAATTTTTCGCGCTTAAAAGAAAGCTCCTGGAGGCTGTTTTTAGTCGGCGAAGTCCTTTAAGTCCAGTCAAAATGGGATTTAGAAGCAATCTCTCGAGTTGGAAGGTGCCAGAATTACTTTCGTGAACAGTATGAAACATGATTCTTCTTGTGCCATTTATTTATAGTATTTTCCCTGGCAGATGGCGCTCTTTATATTCTCGAAGTCCTGCCCTGGCTCAAGCATGCAATAACAATTAGTTTATAGTATGCTGGTTAAAAGTACTTTATAAGCATACTTTTCTACTGAGCAGCCTTGAGACTGTCGGTTTGGAAAGAATGTAGAAACCAGATAAAAACTGAAGCTTGCTTTTGTTGTTCCACTATTTAATTCTGGAATTTGATCGCGCGACAAATGTCAGTGAGATGCTGTTACTTTTGGCGCTAACCACACGTTCTAAGTATTTGTTGCAATTAGAAAATTACATGCATTCTCAGGAATTTTTGCTTTTGAAGTATAACAGGATTTAAGCTTGAGAAATTTATAAATTGCTACGTGAGGTGCTGACAAGGATTGTTGCACTAATTACGGATGTCCTAGAAACGTAGCACCTACCATATCGGATGTAGCTACCCAGAAAAATAATTCACGCCATTTCTTTACTAGAGGCTGATGACAAGTCACTGCGATTAGCATGGCTATACAAGCAAACCTGCAGCTCGAAGCAAAAATCTATATAACAAAAACTTTGTTCCTTCATTCGGAAACAGAGTTTCTTGCGTGAAAATTTACCTCAGATTCGCTTTTCTTTTTCAGACTACTGAAGGTATTGCGAATGGCGAGGTATTCAAACTGGCACAGAAACTAAATATTAGAATCTAAATATTAGAGGTAACGAAATGTTAGAATGATATGGGACGCATTTGGCAGGCAATTTGAGGTCATTATAAAAACCTTCCAAAGATTCCTGAGATGGAAAGATATGCAACAGTTACATCTACCCGGGAGGAGCCACTGGTTGAGAAACAGTGGGCTAAAGGAAAACAAAGTTGATTTAAATTGAGTATGGGGTCACCGGGCTGTACAAGCAATGTTTTGAGGACCGGAAAATGCAGTTCTATTAAACGAACGCGTGTTTACAATAGTATAGTTGAGAAGAAAAGAAAATTTACATGTCCAGGACATGCAATGAGCACGGTGGATAACTGCTGTTCACATACGGTAACGGAGTGGATTTTTAGAGGGAGAATGTACGGAGATGCCAGTGGGTGGATGAAGGAGGGAAGTGTCCTGGAAGAGGGCTCACGCAACTGGCGTAGGACGGATGACAGGCCAATGGCAGAAGCGTTTTCCCTGCAGCGGATGTAGTTGGTGTGATGATGATGACTGGTCTTGTCATATTTGTGCTTCTGAAAAATGAAATGAGTGCCAAACCGAATTCTGAACAAACGCATTCTGATCTGCAAAAAGTTTGAACGCAATTATTTCATGTATAACATAACAAGGTTTCACTACAACAGCTAATAATCCGCACATCTTCCTCGGCTGGCTTGCATTTTTTTGCAATTGAAGTTTTAGTTGTAGTCAAAAACTTTCCCCATTGGTGTTCCCTGGCAGCCTTAACTACTCGATGCGAGCAATGGACAAAGTTTAAAAGAAAGATTTTGCTATTCAGCTTAAGAATGGACCGTTATTTTCAATATTTTCATAACAATATCTTAATATATTCAAAATTTCAGTTAAATAAACCTGGGGTTGTACTTGGCTAGGAGGAGGCTTTTAATATATTCTAAACTAATTGCTTGTGCGCGGCTAGGGAAAGTGATACCGACGATTCCGCAATCGGTCTTTTAAAAACAATACCAACAAGTATTTCGCATGCCCATTGTTGTGGTGATTAATTTGGCTATACCCAGGCGAACAGCTGAGTCATAACGATTTGGAGTAAAAGAAAACCTTTAGGTTTCCGTAGCGCTCATGGGCTCTGAAGCACCCTTAATGTGTGAGGAGGCAACCTTCAGGAAACGTCGCCTAACCTAAGACATGGTTAGGCTGTACACGAAAGCGACATCTTTATCTTCCGAGAATGCCAATGACTCTGCCACTGAGGCGGTTATTGTAGTTTTCAGCGTGAAGTTGCTTGGCTGAGTTCAGACTTTTTATCCCATGTCTTCAAACTTTTCATGTCTAAAGTTTCCAGGTGCCTGATACTTTGGCAGTCTCCTCCTCGCCTTCTTTTTCAATGTTTTTTTTTGAGTTCGCGTACGTTTTCCAGAAAGCAGTTCACCCAAGGCCTAGGCTTGGGAAAACTTTTGGCTTGGAATGAAATAACTTTGTCGATGAAAAGCGACGCCGCAGGCTACTGACACGAACAAGCAGCTTGGACTTTTGAAAGCACCTTCCCCTCCCACATCCCGCGAATAGCAAAACTAGCAGCGATGCTGCTGTGACCCCTCTCTCCCTTTCTACCTCGAATTCCTTTCGCTCTAGCACCTCCTGTCTCAGACAGTTGTTGTTGAGTTGCGAAGGAGAGCTTTACGAAACCAGTATACCAGGCATCCTCACAAGCCTGTTCAGATGAAAAGCCTAGCTGTGGAGTTTGCTGTTTCACCAATAGGAGCGCTGGTAAAGAAAGCAAAGTAAACCCAATAAGCCCGGGGCGTTGACTCTTTTGCGGCGCGCACTACTTGTGTGTGTTTTTTTCTCCTTTCCCCAGTTCCAGAGACCAAAAAAAAAATTCTGATAGCCTCATCATTTTCTTTAGTTCGTCCTGCTATCGCACAAAAGGAAACCTTTTTGTCACACGGCGTATCAAAAGAAAACTAAAGTCGTGCTGTTTTTTTTTTCCGGCTCTTTATACTCTCTGCGTGTCGTTCTAAAGTCAGATACCTTGCTGTTATATTTGCTGCAGGAGTGAACTGAAGAACGGAGAATTTAATTAGGGTGACCCTTTGTATGCTTACCAAACTCACGTCGTCAGGTGTTTAACCTTCGATTCCTTTGTCATCCCTCCCCATTGTTTTTTTTTTCTTCCGGACCCTGTTCCGGAGGAGTTCAATGAACGAAACTCGCAAAGTATTCTGACCTTTAGCGTTTGTAGGGTCGTTTATTGCTTTCTACGTCAAGTGGGTCACACGAGAGAAAAAAAAATCATCTGTTACCATGGAGACCTGCATAAATTAGCGTTCAATAAAAGAGAGGGCTGACTGAGGCAATCTGATATCATCTCTCGGCATCACCGTCCTTCTGAATGGTTGCGCAATATGTCGGCGTTGTGCTGGGCGCGACCTTTGTCTCCGCTTACTATACCTTGGTCCGTAACTCTGTGAATATCTTTGCTCTTATGTTTGCGCCGAGCAGACTAAGAGTGCTACAGGTGTGAACAAAGGTATAGCGCTGTGGAAAGCAGTGTTGCGGATAGTTTCCTCACTTGTTTATATTATATGGATTTCCTCACTTCATTCCGCCCGCACATGCAGACACATTGTGCCTACATAAAGCCAACTTCACGTTCCTGAAATATGCGAGATCCTTTTCACTAAGTATTCAGAGACGCAGCCACCATCTGTACCGTGCTCCTTCGATGTTTGGTTCCCTGAAACAACTGCGCTCCGTTACGATTGCTCAAAGCGCATTCCAGAGCTAGTCATTATTAAATGATCATTACATGACATATTAGCGCAAAAGCCGGCGTTCGCTGCCATCCATGGTAGCCAATTCTATGCTCTATCGTGACGTCAGCAGGAGACGATGCGGTAATTACGTCTATAACAAATAAAATTTCTGTCGAAAGCGTGGGATTTGAATAAAGAACCTTCATCTCGCGAGGTGAGCAGGCAACATATAGGCCGTGAATAGGCGAATAAATGTTGGCATATTGTACTGGTTTCCTTACGACTGTATGCTAACGAGTAGATGTGTAATTAGGCACGAAGGAATGTTTACTTAACCTTACAACAATTGGGGCAGAGCCTCGTCAAGGGACTAATTATATCCTTTTGTACTTCCCCATGGGCAGCACCATGTATACCACGGGCAGTACCTTGTGTACCACGTTGCATACAATACATAAATAAATTATAGAGGGCAAACACCAGATAACCAACGCGCCGAGTTAATGACAGCACAGCGAATATGAAGAGGAAAAAATCGACCTGTGCAGGATGTGCAATTAAGTGATAAGTTAACTGAAGATCTCTTAGGGCGAAAGAGAGCATTCTAAGGGAAGAGAACATAGCATGGTTGGTTGGATGTTAAACGGAAAGATTTGATTAGAAATTTACTTTAGATATAGAGCCAGCGGCTAGCAAAGAAAATTGGAGAGCATTATGAGAGGTCCTAGCCCAACACAGGAGTCAAGTCGGCTGATTATTTTAATGATGGCAATAATTCGAAAACAAGCGAAACTGCAATTAGGTTTTTAATATATGCTTGAACTTGGCGTGTTTTGATACGCTCCTCAGGACTACCTTTTTGTCTTAGAGTGGTTGATTCACAGCACAAGTGGTAATCGGAGAGGAGCATACTCTGGCGCCTTGGAGCCTTGTTTCAGCTTATAATTTTTTTTACTCACAAAGAAAAGAAGAATGCTCTTTTTCTCTTTTCGCTTACGTAGTAATTCTTGCTTTTTGTTCCATGTACTCAAAGGAAGTTCTTGCACATCGACTTATTTTTTCAGCTTTTTAACTCGCAATTTGAAATGATTGATGTGGTTCGTATAGAATTCATCAACTTGGTGCCTTTTAAAACACAAACAGCTCAGCCAAAAGGGATTCCGGTTGGGGTGCTTTAGAACCAACGATGATAAATTTTCATTGCTCGCGCAGAAAAGTTGGGCTTCGGGCTTAAGTGGTCCTGCGTCCCAAAAAGGGGCTGAAAAAAGAAACTCTCAATTCTTTTGGACAAAAGTTAAACTTACGACACAATGACTGCAATTGTGTGGAAAAGTCACCGACGTCCACCGCGCACTACTGTTCGTAATCGCTCTCTTTTTCTTTGAGTATTTCTAAAAAATTTCGAAATATGTTTCCTGTTCTCCCTGCAGCATTAGAGAGCCCTAGGGTGCACGCTGGCGCTCACGGGCTTAGAGTTCTGTCTGTAAGTTTTGAAAATCGATTATTGAATGGAAGCCTGCAGTGGGAAGGTCATGACCTCTTCTTTACCCAGCAAAGCTAAGGAGAGGTGATTAGTGTTCCGACGCGATCAATCTACCTTTAGGCTTTTATTAAGATCATTATTTCATTGTAGCGACGACAGCACTGACGATTTAAACGTATTGATTAGGTCACTGTTCGGCACATACAGCACTTGGACAGGGTGGCGTCGTGGTTGTCATTTATTTCATTTTCAAGCTTCATGCTGTGGAAGGCATTCCTTCATGCCAGCGCTTAAAAACTTGACTGAACGCTTCCCGCTGTGATCAGGTAAATTCCAGCCACAGCTGGGGCTTGGTTTGTAACGGCAATAGCGGTCGGAGTGTTCCATAGCTCTGAGTGCTGGACAGATTTGGTTCACTCCTAATCAGTTATTATTGCGATAGTGCTAGAATCCCCGGGGGGCCAAACTGCATCATCGGTCAAAATATGCGCCAATTCCATGGAGAGTAGTGACGTGATGAAGCTTGAACATTTCCGCTGGCTCAATGGAAGTGATGTATCTAGAGCAGAACATTCTCATTGGCTAAAGGGAAGTGATGCCACTTCTGGCAAAGGCATCAACAGCTGCTAATGCTGTGTAATTGCCGACACATAACGAAAACAGGAGTCGCCGAGAAATGTTCACTCATCTATATCCGTCCACAGAGACATGGACGGATAGACACAGTGAGGTTACTCCTGACGTCTTTTTCCTAGCGCCCTCTAACGGTTGGAATTATGTCTAATCATCGTGACCCGATGTTATGAGATCTTGCGTGACGTCACTCAAAAAAAAAAAAACCCTGAAAAACATCGCTACGAAATGAACATGCGTGCCCTTAAAAGCTATAGCGGTTATAATTCTACACTGCACTGAATCTCAAAAATTTCAACATTTAACTGCACACTGAGAAAGCGAGGGGTAAAAGAAAGCCTGTGAAAGGCTTTCTTGCTAAAGGTAAGCCAACGCTTACTTTTAGGACTTACGTCACTAAAACTCTGCCTCTTTCTTCTTAACGAGCAGACACTGCAGGCGTCTCAGCATTCTCAACGAGAATAATAAGAATATCACGCTAGCGTAACCTTAGCTCTCAAGACTTTTTCGTGTAATTAAGGCCAAGCAAGACTCAAGTTTGCTGACATCGCCTAAATAGATATAGGAAGCAGCGTGTATCGAAAAAGATTCTTATGGCCATACCTCTGAACAATTAGAAGTTATGCTACAACCGTTTTCATTTTGAAAGTTCGTTAATCGCTACTGCTGAGCCAAAGACATGTTTACTTCTCTGTGTCATGTGCATTTAGCACACTCCGTAACAAACTGTTTCAAAAGGAGGAGAAGAACTTTAATGGAGCAGGAGCGAGTGAAATGGCCTTATCAATTAATCAGTGAAACAAACTTTCTTGTTAAAAAAATGTCACAAATGATGTTCGTATGCAGTAAAACCAGAGAACGGAGTTTTGATACGGTTTTATAATTAATGCGATTATTAAAAAATACTTCATATTAAGACTTCTGTGAGGATGAGAATTTCAAATTGAAATAAGTGTCATGAAGAGTGCTACGCAGCAATGGCGGGCTTTAACATTAAAAAATAACGTAGAAGAAGCTGTGAAATGAAATGCCTGCAATACCACGAACGTACAATTCGTGACCTATGACTTCCGCATGGGCCAGCTGCAAATTTGGAAGCACCGATTTTCATTAATGCGATCGTCTGAAAAACGCGTCGAAAAGCCTAAAATTAAATTTATCCGGCACAAAAA